>CANUEY010134978.1:0-21108 GCA_948099555.1 Croton setiger
ATATACTATTATATATACTCCATAAATCATAGCAATGGATTTTACAAATTATAATACATACCCGAGTATATATAGTCTATATATACTAGTATATATACTCGAGTATATATAGTCTATATATACTTGTATATATACCCAAAGTATATATATTCTATATATATTTGTATATATATTAGGGTAATTTTGGATTTTTTATAAAAATATTTTTTTTTTAATTTTTAAAAATATGTGTTATTTTCTTAATTTTACTATAAAATTTATGTTATTTCTTTAAAACTCCCTTTATTTTTTATAGTTTACAGACCTATGTTTCAAAGGCTTTTATTTTTCTTTAAATTACAAAATAATTTATTTTTCATCAACACTATTTGAATTTTATTTTATTATTTATTAGGAGATTATAAAGATGCTTATAAATAATTAAGGTATTAAATTCTAAAATTTAATATCATTAGATTCTAGAAATGATTTTTACTTCTCTCATTAGTTATATATATATATATATATATATATATATATATATATATATATATATATAAACTCTAATAACTTTGTGATTTTTATTATACTTTTTAAATAGTAAATCTTATTAGATTTAAAGTTTAAAGTGGTAATAATTTTTAATTGTCGAAAAATGATCAAAATATTCATATTTAATTTAAATAAAACTTATTAATATTAAATTTTCATAAGAATGTTTACTTGAAATCGAACTAAAATGACCGTGATTTATAAAATAATGCTTTTTTTAAGGAATAGTAAAATAGTTAATTTGAACTACATAATAACAAACACTACATCCTTAAAAATTGTATCAATTTTATTCTTCAAAATTGTATCAATTTTATTTAATAATTTAAGTTTTTTTTTTTTAAATCCATTGACTTATATATTTGAATCAAAATTAGGGAAAATTTACTGGTTCTAACAAATTGATGAAGCTACAGGATAATTAAATTGAATTGATTTGCTAACTTCGGAATTCACATGAAGGACTCAAAATTTAGTTCATAATCATGAATTACTGAGTCAATATTTTATTCTTTTGTAATTTTAAAGAAATATAAATTCCTTAGTATAATTAAATAACTCCTTCAACTGTATTCTTTTCAAATTTTAAGGAACATTTATCTATTAATATAATTAAAATAATAAATATTTTTACTTTTTTATATTAAAATATTATCTCATTATATCTCAAAAATGAAAATATGTCACCCTTCTTTGAAATACTATTTCCATTATTTACACGTATAAAATTTTAAGATGAAATTATGTAAAAGTAAAATACTATAAAATCACACTAAGAATTCTATTTGCATTGGAGTTTAAAACACGACTTTTTACATAAAGCTCCCTCCTTTTCCAAGAGGTTTACATTCGGAACCAAAAATCCTCGATGAGAAGAGTTTTACTGAGAGCTTCCTCTCCTCTCTCTGCAACTGCGATCCTTTGCCTGTCTAAACCTCCCTTTCCGTACAAAAATGGTGGGTTTATGTGCCCCACTAGCTTCATTTCAAATCCCAGATGGGTTTACATGCCCAGTTCTCTTCCACCTCCAGAATGGATAAACCCTTTGATTGATTTATCTGATGTAGTCTCAAGCACCCCTCATCAAAACCTAGAACCCTCTCCCTGGGTTCGCCAAATTCTTCATCTTTTAGATGGGTCTTCGGATATGGAATCAAAGTTGGAATCTTTTTGTAACAAGTTCTTGATCAAGTTATCGCCAAGTTTCGTCTCCTTTGTCTTGAGGTCCGTGGAGTTGCAGAGGAATCCTGATGTTGCTTTCAGGTTCTTCACTTGGGCAGGTAAGCAAGAAAAGTACATTCATAATCTTGAAAGTTATGCTTCTTTGATTGATGCTTTGGCTATAAATGGTGATTTTGATAGAGTTAAGTTTGTGTTTAGTAAGTTTAGAGAAATGGGGTTTTTAATGAATGTTCATTCGGTGAATTCTTTGATCAAGAGCTTTGGAAGTTTGGGAATGGTAGAGGAGCTATTATGGGTGTGGCGTAAAATGAAGGATAATGAGATTGAACCAAGTTTGTTTACTTATAACTTTCTGCTTAATGGTCTGGTTAATTCTAAGTTTATTGAATCTGCTGAACGGGTTTTTGAGGTTATGGAGAGTGGAAAAATTGGACCAGATGTTGTTACATATAATACAATGATTAAAGGGTATTGTGAAGTGGGGAAAGTCCATAAAGCATTTGAGAAATTAAGATCTATGGAGTCAGGAAATGTGGCACCTGACAAGATTACTTATATGACTTTAATTCAGGCTTGTTATGCAGATGGAGATTTTGATTCTTGTTTAGGTCTTTACCATGAAATGGAGGAGAAAGGTTTGGAAATTCCACCACATGTTTATAGTTTGGTGATTGGAGGGCTATGTAAAGAAGGGAAACGCGTGGAAGGATATACTGTTTTTGAGAATATGATAGGGAAGGGTTGCAAAGCAAATGTCGCAATCTATACAGCTTTAATGGACTCAAATGCGAAATGTGGTAATATCAGAGAGGCTTTATTGCTCTTTGAGAGGTTGAAAAGAGAAGGGCTTGAACCGGATGAAGTAACTTATGGTGTCCTTGTTAATGGTTTGTGTAAGCATGGAAGAGTGGATGAGGCTATGGAATATATGGAGTTTTGCAGAAGCAGTGGAGTGGGAGTCAATGCCATGTTTTATTCTAGTCTCATTGATGGTTTTGGAAAGCTGGGAAGGGTAAATGAAGCTGAGAAACTTTTTGAAGAGATGATAAAGAGACAATGCCCGCCAGATTCATATTGTTACAATGCTCTTATTGATGCCCTTGCAAAGGACGGTAAGATTGATGAGGCATTAGCAATCTTTAATAGAATGGAAGTTGAAGGCTGCAATCAGACAGTTTATACATACACAATAGTCATAAGTGGATTATTCAAAGAACATAGAAATGAAGAGGCATTGAGGCTGTGGGATGAAATGATTGACAAGGGTATCACTCCAACTCCGGCTGCTTTCAGGGCTTTATCGACTGGGCTCTGTCTATCTGGCAAGGTTGCCCGAGCTTGCAAGATATTGGATGAGCTGGCACCGATGGGTGTTATTCCTGAGATGGCTTTTGAGGATATGCTTAATGTACTCTGTAAAGCAGGCCGTATAAAGGAAGCTTGCAAATTGGCCGATGGGATTGTTGATAGGGGCAGAGAAATACCTGGAAGAATTCGCACTGTTCTAATCAATGCCTTGAGGAAAACAGGCAATGCAGACCTGGCCTTGAAGTTGATGCACAGCAAGATAGGCATTGGATATGATAGAATGGGCAGTGTTAAGAGGAGAGTAAAGTTTCGGATACTTGTTGAAAGTTGATTTTGGAGCTAGAACTTAGATTCTATAACTCTTTAGCTGTTAATTTGAACAGTGGTGGCTCACTTGTTCATTCTTGCCAGATCATATCGTATTGAATACAAGAAGAAACTGGACAGAAAACATAGTCAGCCATAGTAATCATGTCAAAAATATTTTGGCAAATGCACAGTTGCTCGGAGCACGCTCCTTCATGTATTCAAGTGTTGTGTTCCAATTCCGAAAAAATGATGCACGCCTTCATGCTTTGCCGGAACAATCAATGATGTCTGCACAACCATTGGATTTACAGCATATTTTGAAGGGGAGTGTTAGAGGACATCAGGTGATGAAAAATCTACTTCTTAGTCAATTTACTGTATCTTTTTATTTTATGTGCATTTTGGCAGGGTAGCTTGGTTTTGTTACAGGGCGCTAGAATGCTGTGTATTTCAGCTGTAGCACTAGAAATAATATGATATCTTGACACATTAATCTGTAGGAAAAAATTAAAATTAATTCTATGAATGGACAAAACACCATTTTGAATTTTCGGCAAAGCATAACTGAGATGAAGTCTTTCCTTATTTCTGTTTCTTTATTCATTTCTCTTTATCGTAGACTTAAAAACAGGAACTATTAGCAATCTTATTGAGAAACTTTTCTAGAAATTGCATCACAGAAATAATAACAAAACAGATATTTTCAAGAGATTTTGTTGATGGGATGGAGAATGTATGACACATAGCTAACCTTTCAATTGAATAACGGAAAGACTATATAGCGAAAGGCCTGTGCCTGAAAAAAAAAACTGTCAAAATTGTAACTTGGTAAAGCAACAGAATTTCATGCCTATATGGCACACTGTTAGCCCTTTTCTTTTACTATTTTTATTGAAATGTCCAAGTATGGTAAAGAAAGCATCTCAAATTTAAGGTGTGGTTCTAACAAGTCTGCAGTTTGTATCTGATAGCTTTTGGTCTCAGATGGTGTGGCCTAATGGCACTATTGTTTTGGGACTGGATAGCCTTCCACGCCAGATGGCCCCTCCCTGCCCCTTCATGTCTTTTTACTCTTCTTTGTTATGTATTTTCATATATTTTCCTTACTTTCCCCTTTTGAAGTGCCCTGTGATATGCTATTAATTGTCAACTATATATTTTTATCTTCAGTGGAAGATACACAGCTTTTTGTCTTGCCGAAAATTGCATTACCAGATGCTAGGAAAAAGGCATTTAATTGATTTGCTTCGATAACGGGGACCTACAATCAAGTTGGTTGCAGTGTGCTGGAGCATTAAACCAACAAAATTGGCTCCAATTAACTGGTGGATTATATGCATGATTGATTCAGAGCCAATCATTAGTTGCCATCTAGCTAGATTTTTATATCATAAACCTTGTTTTGCCAGATGTTTGATTCCTGATGATTAGTTTAATGGTCTCTTTAATAAATAAATAATCGATTCTTTGAGTGGTCCTGATCAATAAGTATATTGTTATCTGTTTTGAGTAGTCCCTTTTGTGCTGGGTCCTCATTTTTCAATATAGCCAATTCACCCTGATGCCAATTTGCATCAGTACTTTCTTTTTCAATGGCAAATTGGCTATGGTAAGGGGGTCTAGATAAGATTCCAGAGGGTTGTGGGGGCATTATCTTTTGTTTGCATGCAGTAAAAATGATTGTCACTTCTCCAAAAGAAAATGATTGGGAGCAACTTCATCAGAAGAAAATGATTGATTCTGATTGTCACTACTCCAGGTCGACGAAGATAACTTGATACATCAGATAATATGTGGTATGTATTTTATAGCAAGAAATCAGAATATCTTTGTTTTGTTCTTCCAAGATGGAAATATTTGCTTCAGTCTATGCTTGCAGGACATTGTACAGACAATTTCTTACAAACTTAAAAAGATCTTGCCTTGTAGAACATTTGCATCTTCCAATAGCTCAAAAGTTACAGGTACTTCATTTCTCCAAGTAAATTTTCTTTAGAACAAAAAGAAGGAATCAAAACCATAATTGAGTTATTCTTGTTGGAATTTATTCTGATTGCTTCTGTCGCTGCAATGAAAACCTGGAGTTAGTCTTAGAGAATCGGAAGAAAAATGCTCAATGTTGAACGATATATCGAATCTTTAGTTTAAAGTTTGTAAGTTGAATTGAAGTCCTCCAATCAAACAGAATATTTTCATGAATGAGGAAAATTCTGTTATACATTTGAAGACTTCTTTTTAAATATGATTGATAGTTGATTTGAGAACAGCATAGTTCTGTCTTTGATTGCATTATTTGGATGGCTCATGATTATTGTGGACCTAAATTTCTGAAAATTTTGGATTTTGATGCTTGTATGGTCAGTGAAATCTACAGGGCAAGATTGAAAGGAATAAGGCTCAAAATGCATCCTGAACTTGCGCACGATGAGCGATTTACCCCCCTTTTTTTCTAATGTCTTGTATCAGTTTAGTCATGAACTTTAACAAAATCTTTCAATAAGCCCTGAACTGCGGGATAGAGTTCGATGATGAGGAGACCCAAGTGATAGATTTTGTTAAAGTTCATACCTTTCTGAAAATATTAATGATTTTCTTTTGATGACCCGCACGTTGGAATCTAAATCTGACAATACAAGGATTATGAAAAAAACAAAAGATTGTTGTTTGTACTGTATGAATTTCACAATTGAAAATGCTAAACATGTGAGAAGATTGTAATATTAATAGAAATCTCATTGGGAAGATAATGTGGAAAAAATGGGAAAAAATGACCCTACAAGATCAAATAGAAAAGTTACAGGGTCAATATGCAAGATTGGAAATTGATTGATCTCAGACAGGCATTTAAAGCCAAAAGAAAATTATTATTTTGGTATAATTGAAGATTAGTGGAGGTTAATAGCTAATCAATCACAGGTTGTAGAAAAAGATTCTGGTGGTGTACTTTTCTAATTCTAATATGATCACGTTTCAATTTTGGTGGTTTTGGAGGCAATGCTTTGTGGCACATTTTCCTCCTCATGTGTCTGTTTTTTTTTTTTCTCTTTTTCTGAATGATCAAAGCATATATTCATTCATAATTCCTATCAATCATCGAAAGTTATCGAGATTAATTAACTAAGATTATATTAAATTTTCTCCCTCCACTACTTTCATTCTATTGTGGCAGTGGCAGAAATTTTGAAAATTTTTTCAAAAATCTATAAAAAAATTGTATAAATTAAAGATGGGTAGTGTTTTGATGAGAGTTTATTTAAGCCAGCAAAAGTAGCAGATGCTAAGGTGTCAAAAAGCTAATGAAAATGTTATTTCATGGTAAGAAAGCAGATGAATACGTCATCTGTGTGATATAAAAACTTAACAAAGAAAGTAAATGAAGAATACACACGGATTTAACAAAAATATGTGGCCAACATTAAAAGCTGACCAAAAAGTTTAGGAAAGAAGAAAAAGGTCTTCTATATCTAATTACAAAGTTAATTCCAGGGTTTGAATAAACAGCACCGTTTTCCAACACATGATGCTTGATTTTTTACTCCAAAATGTTTAATTATGATATAGCGATCCAAGTTTCAGAATTTCAGCAGACTGAATTTTCACTCGACGAAACTTTTTAAGCTTTTTCTCAAAATTGTATTTTTAATTCATTTATTTTGATTTAAATTAATTTAAAAATATACATTAATTGAACCGAACCAGTTAAAAACATTGCTAGATTTAATTAAAAATGATTTTTCTTAATAATAAAATTTTAACTTAGTTTTTGAAAATTAAAATACAACATAGAGGCCGGTTTTTCTAAGCGATAAGTTAAGTAAAATTTAATTAATCGTAATTTATCCTCTTATTTGGATCTCTTAATTTTTGACTAGTATCTTCTTGTAATTAAAAATATAGTTATTTTGAACTAAATTAGAATCTCTTTGAAAAAATCAAAAATTGTGTTTAAAAAATAAACAGACAGACTCTAAAATATTTTTTTAAACCAACTAATTCGACACCCTATATCGCAAACAATTTCGTTAAAAAAAAAAATTAAATTTGAAAATTGGGCAAAATTTGAAGATTTGAGAAAGGAAAATTTAATGGTATAGAGCGACTCTGTTTTAGCGTATATTAAATGGAGTGCCATCCAAATTATAAAAAATTGAAATCACGTATTTAGAAAAATGATGGCCTATATATTTTATTCTCTCACAAACTTTTTAGATAGAGAGGCAAATATGAAAAGTTGAGGTTATTTTAAAAACTACGTATGCATATAAGTTAAGTATGAGGTGTCCATATTTTCTCTAGTCGAACAAATTTCAACATGAACCAAAATAAAAAATAAATAAATAAATAAATAAAGATGAATCACCAAAAATAGCAACTTTCTAAATGAAGGAAAATAAAATATATATCAAAGTGAGATTAATGTTGGATGTTGGCTTGCTTTCTTATCAACTTCTTCCAAATTTTGGTCCTTATGTTTGGTTTTATGTATTTTCAATAATTAATTACTATAACTAACAAAGATGAACGATTCTGATTTGACTGATTGTTGCATCATGTGTGCTAGTCTATTTACTATTTTAATGTTGTATTATAAATATGTAGTACAAATATCATTTTTGCAGAAAACAAAAAATTTAAACTAAGATTTATTTATTAATAATATACTACTTCTTAACAATTTATTTCAACAACAATAATTATTTTTCAATAAAAAATTTGGTTGAATTTAACAGATTTTTTTTATAAAAAAAATAGAATTGTAAAATTAAATATTTCTTACAACTTTCCTAATTTCTTTTTTTAAAAAAAAAAGTTTAGAGGTCCAAATAATAAAGTATCTCAATTTATTTAAAAATTGGCGGTCCACATTTGAAATTTCTAAAAACAAATGTATGATAAAGTGTATAGAAAGAAAATTTAATATTTCTTTTAATTGAATGAAACAAATTGTTTTTTTACAAGATTTATTAATTTTGTTTAAGTTTTCAAATTTTCAAAATGTATTTTAAACTTTGTATGCTGTGAAGCGAATATTCGTTTGATATTTTTACTTTAAAAATTTTGAACATTTCCTTCATTTATTGTTCATTGAATTCATTAGTACGGTGAATTCATAAATGCGGTCTAAGACAAATTAATATTTTTTCCAGAAAATAAATTAAGTTTCACAATTTGACATTAGCATTTTAACATCAGTAATGATTTCATAAAAAAAAAATAAATAAAAGAATAATAGAGAGATGCCAAGCTTTGAAGATATATTGGCAGAGTTGCTGGTCCCCAGCCACATTCTTCTCCCGATCTTTTCTTTTGACATCAACAAAGAAATTAATAATAATAAATATTCAAAATAATTTGATTCATTTAAAAACAAAATGATAACACAAATAAAATTGATGTCTTGTGGTGTAGAAAGTATCGTACCATTCAAAAATGGAGGTTCTGTAAAATATTATTGAGCTTTTCAATACACTGGACAAACAAAGTCCTCAAAGATGAAATAAGATTACACCACTTGCACACAATCCAACTCAACTCCATTCGATTTTTCAATCAAATGTGGGCCTCTTTTCTATCTACATACAGTAATAATTATTATTGACCTATATATATATATATGTGCACAAACTGATCGTCTTCTTCTGTAAAACAAGAAGAAGAATGGAAGAAGTTACCGTCCCCGGTTGTGGTGCTAATAATGGGTGTTTGGATATCATTTCATGGTTCGATAACGTATCGGAAAAAGCTGGGGTGGTTCAGACGGAAACACTTCGCCGGATTCTTGAACAGAATTGGGGAGTGGATTATTTAAAAAAATGGTTTGGAGAAAAGAAAATTGAAGAATTAATGGAAAATTGTGCAGCATTGGAATCTGTTTTTACTTCTTCAGTACCACTTGCTTCCCATGCAGATTTAGAACCTTATATTCAAAGAATTGCAGATGGAGACACTTCTCCTCTTCTTACTAAACTCCCTATTACTACTCTTTCTTTAAGGTTCGTGTTTTTTTTTTCTCTTAAATATAAACATATTTATAAATGCCCTTTTCGAATAATAATAATCGAATATAGTAGTATATTTGAATGGAAAAGAATCATTTTGATTTGATTTTTTTTTTTTTTTTTTTATGTAGCTCTGGAACTACAGAAGGTAGACAAAAGTTTGTTCCTTTCACACGCCATAGCTCTCAAACAACTCTTCAAATTTTCAGCTTGGCTGCTGCTTATAGATCAAGGTTAAATTTATTTTATTTTATTAAAAAAACCATTTAAAATTCTCTACTTTCTTTTTATTTATTAATTTGCATATTTATTTATTAGGGTTTATCCAATAAAAGAAGGAGGGAAGGTGTTGGAATTCATATATAGCAGCAAACAGTACCAAACAAAAGGAGGCTTATCAGTAGGAACAGCTACAACCCATTATTACGGAAGTGAAGAATTCAAAATTAAGCAAGAAAATACTAGATCTTTCACATGTAGTCCTCAAGAAATCATTTCCGGTGGAGATTATAAGCAATCTACATACTGTCATCTTCTTCTTGGACTGTTCTTTTCTCATCAAGTTGAATTTCTAACATCCACTTTTGCTTATACTGTAGTTCAAGCTTTTGCAGCATTTGAAGAAGTTTGGAAAGAGCTATGTAATGACATTAGAGAAGGAAATCTGAGTTCAAGAATCACTTTACCTAAAATGAGAAAAGCTGTTTTGGATATAATTTCTTCATCTCCTAAACCAAATTTAGCTTCAAGAATTGAAGAAATTTGCAAGAAATTAGAGGTTTCTGATTGGTATGGTTTGGTTCCTAAGCTTTGGCCAAATGCAAAATATGTTTATTCAATAATGACAGGGTCAATGCAACCTTATTTGAAGAAATTAAGGCATTATGCAGGTGGGTTACCATTAATAAGTGCTGAATATGGATCTACAGAGAGTTGGATTGGTGTTAATATAGATCCTACTTTGTCCCCAGAAAATGTTACTTTTGCTGTAATTCCTACTTTTTCTTATTTTGAGTTCATACCACTTTATAGAAACAGTTCTGCCATTGATGACTTCATTGAAGATGAACCAGTTCCTCTTTCGAAAGTTCGAGCTGGACAACAATATGAGATTGTTCTCACCACTTTTACTGGTACGTTTATTCTATTTCAATCTTTTTTTTTTTTTTTTAAACTTATTCTCCGCGTTCATAAATAAAAGTCTCTTTTCTGTATGGTAAATTTAAATTTTCAGTTACATAAAGACACTATCAAAATTCGAACCTGACCTCCGACCAAATAAGGAGCTTTTTAGATTCTTATTCTTATAACTAATGAAAACAGAACGTTATAGTTATTGTAATATAGTACCATTATTCAATAATCTCGCGGGTGTTGTATTTATTTTTTTTTAAAGCTTTTTTTTTTTTTTATTCTAGAAAGAATAATAGGATGAAATTGTGGAGTTTTCGAAAAATTCATTATAATTTTGTATTTTTAGATCACATGCGTAACTTAAAATTCGATATATTAACTTGTCGTACTTCAATATGATAATATGAAATTCTTAGAGTAACTTTTATCCGTTTACTAGTATGAATAAGGCCTAATAATCATATACCATATTACTTGAGTAAATAAAATGTAAAACGTTGAAATGTGTGATTGAGACTGTTTCAGTACAAATGAACAATATATACAGTAGTGGTAGACCCAATTGAGCATTTTTATTGTAGACAATATTATCATAGGAATAGACAAATTTATTGTCCTTGCTTATTTAATCCACATATTTTTTTTAAAAAAAAAAGTCCATAGCAATATGGTTTATTTTGTATAGCATGATTTAAGATAGATGTGGACTGTGTCTAGTTACAAAGTAAGTCAATAAATCTTTTCCCTTTCAATCATAGATTTGATGCTCTAGTACATTTGGAAAGTTACTGTTTAATTTCTTGGTAATGAATTGATAGAATGAATATTCATTTTTAAGCTAAAAATGTTAATAGATTTTGTGTTTAGTCGGCTACTTCTTCCATTTTGTGGCAAGTGTTTTTTGTGGTGCATATAGATGTAGAATTCTAAAAAATATCTTATTTGATTATGATAATGATGTGTAATAATGTATAGCTATGTTAGTTAGAATTAATGAAAATCGAGTCAATCAGAGTGTTGTCAGGTTAGGTTGAATTATTGTATTCATGTCTATAATTCATTTTACATAATTTTAAAGATGTGTCGAATATGACTTAGAAATGTAGCGAAAAGTGATTCAAAAAATAAATTTTAATTCTCGTTTTAACCAATATTTATTATTTTTTTTTTTTTTCAGGGCTTTATAGATATAGACTAGGGGATGTAGTGGAAGTCGGAGGATTTTACAAAGGGACACCAAAACTGAACTTTATATGCAGAAGAAAGCTAATTCTAACAGTAAATATAGACAAGAATACAGAAAATGACCTTCAAATAGTGGTAGAAAGAGGGTCAAGGCTACTAAGCAAGTCAAGAGCAGAACTAGTAGATTTTACAAGCCATGCAGAAGTGGAAACCCAACCTGGGCATTACATAATCTATTGGGAAATTAAAGGAGAAGTTGAAGAAGGGATTCTTAAAGAATGTTGTAGAGAAATGGATGAATCTTTTGTAGATCATGGCTATGTGGTTTCAAGAAAAGCTCATTCAATTGGACCACTTGAGCTTTGTATTGTGGAGAAAGGGACTTTTAAGAAAATTTTGGAGTATTTTTTAGGAAATGGAGCTGCTCTAAGCCAATTCAAGACTCCAAGGTGCACTAGTAATCAAGTCTTGTTGAGAATCCTTAATCGTTGTACTATTAAAAGGTTTCTAAGTTCGGCCTATTGTTAACTCTCATCTTTTCATCAAGTTGTAGGGTTTGCCTAATTTTGAAACACATCCTTATTATTAAGTTCATCTAGTCTTGTAGGGTATTAATTTTCTTGTAATTGTTATAAGTGTTGGTTAATTAAGTAATTCATTAATTGTAACTTTGCAAGTAATTTTGTGTTTATGTTCAGATTTGACTTTCTATTTATGTTTACTAATTAGAAGCATTAATAATTAATGTATTACTTCATTCGTACCAAAATATAAATCTGTTTTTTGGAATGTAACAATAGTTCCCGTATAACATATCTGGATATTTTTTTTTATTATAACATTCTTGCCTTTAATCTTACATTGCTTGCTTGATGGTGTTACATGAAATAAATATTTTTTGAAAAAATATTCTTCTAGAAGTTTTGATAAATTATAATTTAATTCAACATTAAAAAATTTTCACATCTTTTTCAAATATAATCATGCCTTTTGTTTTGTTTGGTAAATTAATTTGCCCTCTTCTTGTTCTTTATATCAATCAACTGATTTTCCCTCCTTTAAAAACAAAAAGTCAACTGAAATTAAATTTAAGAATTAATGAATTAATTTTTTATGTGGCGAGTTTAATTTAAGATTCGATATCATTAAAAATATATTTTTAGAAATTGTAAAAGAAAAAATAAAAATACGAATTTATTTTGAGAAAAATGAATAAAAGGTTATATTAGGATATTGATGTAGTTGATATTAAGTATTTTACTGGGAATTCTCATATATAGCATGTAAATGCAGGAATGATATGTAGCTTGAATGGCGAGGTACAGTTTGTATTTATTAGGAATAAATATTGTAGCAGGGTCGAGTGAGGGATCCAGTTGGAAAGCTCATCCATTGGAGAAATTGGGAAGAAGGTACTGTTTGATATTAAAAAGATGAAGTGAGATTGGCAAAATTAACCTTCTTCCACCATTCATTCAATTTCAATGCATTTTGTGCCACTTGCTATTATTTTTTAATTTGAAAGTTTTTGAATATTTTCACAATGCAAAGCTAAAATCTTAAGCATGAGTAGGACAGGTTCTTGTACATCGTACAGCAACAGAAATTGCAGTGTGCAATATTGTGAATCTTAAAGGAAATGCAAGTGGAGATGGTCCCATATTCAAAAATTGAAATGAAATTGGCAGTAACAATAAATGAGGAAAGTGCAGGGGGGAAATGGACCCTCAAACCACATGTACTTGTTGAAGGGTTCCTTTGGAAGGGAAAACAAACAACGTTGGTCGGCACAATTGTTTTTCTGAAATAATGGACCCACTTCTTCTCCACTTTTTATAATCATATTCATATATAATTATACAAATACAGTTTTGTTTCAAAATTGTACTTCTTTTTGTTAGTTAAAACTGGAAATCATATTTTAGTGGCAGAATTACTCTTCCATTTTTGCAGTTTTATCAATTAAATTCATAGTTTATGGACCAGAGAATACTAAAACACCAGCCAGAGCTTTTCTATATTTTAAAATATGCTTTCTTGTCTCTATGTTTTAATTTCATCAGACTATTTATTTTACACAATTTTCCGTCTGATTTTGTAGGAAAATGGCACTATTACGTACCTTTCTTAGTTGGGCCTAGTTAAGAGATTGACCAATATATAACTAAGCGGTTAAAAGAGGACCAAAGTCAAAATAACTTCATCTTCATTCTTGGTGAGGCAACACTTCCATAATTTCCCAACATCACCACTCAAACTTGTTTTCCGCCACAATAACAACCGCCATGGAGCTCTTGACAATCAGAAATCAAGTTATAGCCTTAGTTTTACCATTTAAACATCATATGACCTCTAAAATATCAATTGAAATTTATGGATCTTTCAATCTAAACCTATAATCTGTTCGTATTTTCAGTTCCAGCCATCAATCAAAGAGTTGGTTGACATTAGAGATCTCGCCAGCTTATAAGATCTCTCCTGATAGCCTCCAATCCGATGGACATTATAAATTGGCAAACAAAGTTTTTATTACTGTCAAGTATTAATTTTAAAATTATCATCGCCAACAGTTATTGCTGAAGTCGAAAATAGTAGAGTTGGGTGCACTATAATCTAAACTTTTTATAATACTATTATAGAATTTAGTGTGATGTTTATATATAAAAAAAAAATTCCGGAAAATATTTCTTAGTAAGACTAATATATTTAGAAAAGTTGATGTACATAGTTTGCATTAAAAAAACTTGTAAGCTTAAACAACATATATTGTCTCATTGAACGTGTAAATTTGTAGTCCATAAAAAGA
Source organism: Croton setiger (assembly GCA_948099555.1). Lineage (NCBI taxonomy): Eukaryota > Viridiplantae > Streptophyta > Magnoliopsida > Malpighiales > Euphorbiaceae > Croton > Croton setiger. Next base: position 14,455 of record CANUEY010134978.1, read on the forward strand.
AGTAAGAGTAGGAGACACTTTGTCGCCCTAAAAACCAGAATTTTGCAAAATGTGGTTGATTTTCCAACCACCAATCAAACAAAACAAAACACCTAATGTTGTGGACCTTATAATCAAAATTATAGGCCCCGCCCCACTCTACCTACCTACATCTCACCCTCTATTATAGTCTTACCCATGGCCTGTTAGTCTCGCTTGGCCCACCGGTTTTGGCCAGCTAGCTAACCAGTCTGGCCCACTTGTAAACCATAACCGGCTGAACCGGAACCGTAATCGGTTGGCCGGCTGTTCAATTAAGGTTAAGAAAATTTTTGAACTGTTAACAGTCGTAAACTATAATCGTAATTGAACCGTTCAAATCGTGAAATTGAACCGCTGGTTAACCGTATTAATTTGAAATTTTGAACCGCCCGAACTGTGCAGAACTGCCGGTTATCCGCCCCTAACCTGCCGGTTAACTGGCCCACCGTTAACCGCCGGTTAAGTGGCGTCCGTGGCCAGGCGGTTCGGTGGGCCGATTCCGGTTCCTCCACTCTGCAACCCGGCCTGTGACCATTACTACTCTATTGTGATATCTTGTTATTGGGATAACTATTAATTAGTCCATAAACTTTTACATATTATAATATAGTCCTCATATTTTTAATGTTATATTTTTTTTGTCTGTCTTTTTTTCTATTTAATTATTTAGCCTTTTCAGAATCATAAGGACTAATTTCTTGAATATTTTAAATCAACAGTAATGGAAAACTTTTGAAATTTTTAGTCCATTTGTTTAAAATATTGGACGGTTTAATCCTTTACTTGTGATGAAGGTATAACCACAATTTTAGAACCATTAATTAATTATGATATCAATAATTGACGATATTTCGATTCTTCGTACAACGATTTTTTACATTTATTCGTCCGATTCCTTTATATTATTCTGGTAAATAATAAAATATGATACATATTATTCTAGAAAAATAAATACACACTAAATGTTAAATCTCATCAACTTTATCATATTAAATCTGTCTCTAACGCAATTTACTATGCAAAATTCTTTTCCCTAAAAGGAAAAATAAAAATAAATGGGATGTGCTTCTTAAATTAAGGCCCCACGCACAACTGCCCTTCATGCTTTTACTCTCCATTAAAAATTTTTAAATTAAAAATTTTCCCCTTTATAAGAGACTAAAAACATCACATAAATTTTCTTTTCTCTTATCCATAGCTGCTCACCTAAAATCAAAAATAGATTTCTTTTATCATTTTCATTTGTGCTTACCTAATTTCTTCTTTGACGTCTCTCTCGTCGTCTAGCAACAGCAGTTGCCATTCTCTTCCTCCGGTTGCTACAGCGGCGATGCTAATGCTGTCAATCACTAATAGTACTATGACCACCCTCAACCTCTCTCATGGTGATCTACTGGAATGAAGATCTGAGTCATACACTTACTACATCACAATTCATTTTCAGTTGCTTAATTCACATTTTCAAAATCCTTATCACAATCAGTCTTCTTCTCTTATTTTTTCTTCTTTATCTCCTTTACCATCGAATACGCTTTTTGTAAAAAAAAAAAAAAAAAAAAAATCAGACATATAAAAATAGTTGCCACAAATAATCAATTTACATACTGATTGGTATGTCAAAATAATCTAGAGATATAAGAGTAATTGTTATAAAAAATTAATTTACATATTAATGGTATATAAAAATCAATTTATATATTAATCGGTATATTAAAAAAAATAATTATCATAAAAATATTTACACTAAAAATATTCTATAGGTACAACAGTTAATGTCGGGAAAAAATAATATTTATTTAATTTTTGAAATACTGTAAGGTTTACTTAACTAAAACTCTAAAAGTTATTATTTAATTAAGGATTAAGGGTAATTATAATAAATGACATATATTTTGCATTTAAAAAACAGAATAGCATATATTTTAAAAAATTAATAAAATGGCACATATATTGTTACTGGACCAAAATACCCTTTTTGTTATTAACTCATAATTCTTTTTATTATTTTCCATTAGCATCTAGTTAAGTTACCTTCAATACCCTTTTTGATATTAACTCATAATTCTTTTTATTATTTTCCATTAGCATCTAGTTAAGTTACCTTCTTTTCTTTTTTTCTTTTTTTTCTTCTTCTTCTTCTTCTTTTGTTAATATTTGTAACAGTAAAAGAGAGGGGCAGAGTAAAATCAGATTGAACAGAAAAGTAAAAGACAAAAGAAGATAAAGAGAAAGGGAAAGTGATAGAGGCAGCAGAGAAATCCAAGAGAAAGAATAAGAATCAGAGGTCATAATAGAAGATTTAAAATTCTAGGGTTTTGAATTTTCCTATTTTTCTTCTCTGTTTTCTGTAGGAAATTCCCCTATCAATTTTGAAATTGATTTGAAATTGAGAGGAACTCGAATAGAACTATTTTTGTGAATTTTAGTTTAAGGTTAATTGCTTGCTTCTGTAAGGATAATTTCCTCTTTTTTATTGTTGTCATTAATGACTTATAAATGACGTTGTTGGTTTTTACGTTGCTGTTCTAAGTAATAATTGAAAACTGCTTGCTATCAAAATTTGTTACAAAATTTTGTTTGTTAGTATATATAAACTATATATACTGATATATATACCACAAAGATAACACATAACCTAGTGTATATGAATCATATATACTATTATATATACTCCACACAAATCATAACATATGACCTGATGTTTTTGATTTTTGTGTTGTTATTCTAAGTAATGATTGAAAACTGCTTGCTATCAAAATCTGTTGCAAAATTCTGTTTGTTGGTATATATGACAGTATATATAGACTATATATACTGATATATATACCACAAAAATAACACATAACGTGGTATATATAAATCATATATAGTATTATATATACTCCACACAAATCATAGCACATGACCTTCACAATTAACATAAATTGTTCATACATAGTTTTTGTAACAGTATATATGATCTATATATATTGTCATATATACTCTTCATTTGTTGGTATATATGACAATATATATGAATAAATAGCATACTACCCAGTATATATGAAACCATATATACTATTATATATACTCCATAAATCATAGGAATGGATTTTACAAATTATAATACATACCCGAGTATATATAGTCTATATATATTAGTATATATACTCGAGTATATATAGTCTATATATACTTGTATATATATCTCGAGTATATATAGTCTATATATACTTGTATATATACTCCAAGTATATATATTCTATATATACTTGTATATATTGGAGCCAGTTTTAGATTTTTTATAAAAAATATGCTATTTTTTTAATTTTTAGAAATATTTGCTAATTTTTTAATTTTACTATAAAATTTGTACTATTTCTGTAAAGCTTTTTAGTTGGTATGGACTCACCTTGCTATTGCTATCCATTGGCCACTGCACCAATGAGCCCATTAAGAATAGAAAAGAGCAGCAAGAAATAGTGGCCACACAACATCACAGCAAGAAAAGGCCCATGCAACAGGAAACATGGCCGAACGCCATCACATCAAGAAAAGTAACTGCATAGCAGCCCAAAACAAGGCCTTTTAAATTGGAGTTATCTTAAAAATATTTTCTTTTGAAAAAAAGTAAAAAATATAATTATATTAACAAATATCTACATGTATAATACACGTGTACTTTATGATAGTTCTACAACAATTTAAAATCTGTAAGTTTCTAATTGACAGTTTTAGTTGACTTTATAAAATATTTATGAAAAATTAATTAATGAAACTCCACTATTAATAAATAATATTAATTTATCTCTAATATAAATACAATATTAAATTTTTAACAATAAAAATTTAAAACAGAATTTTTATATATCCTTTTAAATTATTTTTAGAGCTCAAATTGATCTTTATAATATATTTTTTATTTTGACAATATAATATTTTTTACTATTCTATTTGGACTAACTTTTTCCCGTTAATGTACGTTTTGCACCTAAATTATAAATACATTTAATATTAGATTTATATCATTTTTAGGAAATTCTCGTTACTTTTTACACCTAATCATTGTGTACCATATTTTCTCCATTTGAAAGGTTAGGATTCAAAATTTGAACATTGCTAAGTGTCTAACTCCTCATCTCCTTCAGTCAATTTATTGTTGGTATATATATTATATTATATATTAGTATATCCATTTACGCTAATGTTCAAATATTAAAATAACATTTTACAAATGTTAACCTTTTAAAATTTTATTTTTGATTGCTTTAAAAAAATATGTTTTTTATTATTTATGAATAATTAAGATAACTTTTTGACATTTTTACCTTAGCTTTTTAACGTTAGGCAATATTACCGAAAAATACTAACCTTAAGGAATTATGAAAATAAGACAAAATAAAACTAACTTAACAAAAATAATAATATCAATATAGTTTAAAAACATATTAGATTCGAGATCTACTGTATGTAGTTATTATCGTAAGGAGATTCTTCTCCCACCATTGCCAGATACATAATATGAGGCAAAGCCTTGGAGACTGGTGGGAGTTTAAAAAAAAAAAAAAGAGAAACTATAAAGTTTGTACATGTAAAAAGAAGGGGGGGGGGGGGAGGGGGGAATAGTTTGTACATGTAAGCTTGACCGCCGGGAAGTCATCATTGGTCCCATGATGATGTGGGCCCATAATCTCATAGAATGGGCCTAAGGTGGGTCCAAAGGAGTTGAGAATGAAGCCACACCCACACATGACCCATAAGGCTTACATTTTGAGCTTCCCATGAAAAGGAGAGAAAGATGATGAACATGGGCAGACCGAAAAGCAAAACAAAAGGGTCCTTTCACGTGAGACGAGCCCGAATTCGTACCGGTCACCTGTGACTCGGCCCCACCACTTTGTTAATATCACGAATAATCGTTTGCCACGTGGATAAGATTAGAGTTTGCGGTCCTAATTTTCCAATTGCGTTCTGTTAAAGTTTTCTATGGTATTTTTTGTTTTTTACCAAGGTCTTCCATTGCATTTGGAAATACATAATCAGGAGTTTCTTGTATTTAAAGTGTCCGCCGAGTAGTAGTGGTGGTGGGAGCCACTGCTCCGAGATCCGGGTCACGGGAGGCACGTGAAAACTCGGGTTCGTGGTTATTGTATTATCGCCTGCGTTCGCTGACACCATCTGCACACTGTAGCTTTAACCTCGCTCGTACACGTGGATCTTTGTGTCCATGTGATTTATGAGCTTATTTATGCGTTGATTTATTTATAATTTTTGGTTGAATATCCTTCCATAATTAAAGCATTATATATGATGAAGTCATATTATAAATTTTTATGCATGATAATATAATGCTTAAGCAACTCCTTGTTAACTTATTTTATTATCCAAATGCAATAGATATTATGCAAAAGATAGTTATTGATGGTGTCATATATAATTTTCGCAATTAAATTTAATTTAGGGACACATTCATCCATATTCTTGAAATAAATTAATATAATTTTCTTTAAAAAAATAAATTAATATTACAATAATATTTGTTACTAAATTTATCATCTAGCATACTAATAATATTACATTTATGAGATATGCGTGTAATTTGATTGATTTCTTTTATAAAATGTGATAATAATAATTTTTTTTATGCAATAATTATAAGATTGATTCATTTAAAATTATCCTGAATGTAGCGTATATTTTTAAGAGATGAATCGTATACGTTTTATGTACGAAAATCAACAAAAAAATAAGTTCAATTTTTAAAAAAAAAATAATAATTTCAACTGATTGCGGTATCCTCTTTTTAGTAAAAAAATTGAACCTTCCTATTAAAAGGTATTAACAATCCAAGATAAAAAAATGATGGCTTAAGTAAATAAAAACTTTTTGCATGTAGAAAAAACAAATTAAAAGTCCATTTATTTTTCCAAATTAAATTAACAAATTAAAAATTTTAATTTAATTTTTACATCTTCCCATAATAAAAGCCTCTTTTCCTTACAAAACAAGCCCTCATCTCATTCTCTCCTCTTTTTCTCCCACTGGCCACTTCTCTCTCTACTTCCTTCCACGGTAGTACTTTGTTGCTTCTTTTGACTGTTGTAGGACAGCCATGACTGACCTTTTACAAAGCTTTAAAGTCCTTGAAATGTGAGATTACTATGAAGAAAGTAGAAAAAAAAAAAGCAAAACTACTTGTCTTTTTAGTAGTGTAGAAGCAGAGTAAGATGATGGGTAGGGAAGAAGATAGTGGCAGTAGTAGCTGGGCACCATTGGTTTCACCTTTGAGTAATTTTGAAAGAGAAGAAAATTGGAGACATTTTGATAACTCTGTAAATGCTGTTTCTTTTGGATTTGTTGCTACTGCTATTTTAATATCTATGTTCCTTGTTATGGCCATTTTTGAAAGATTTCTCAGACCAAGAAGACCTTCATCATTGTCTTCTTCTGCTTCCGCTGCTACTACTACTACTACTACAACAGATCTTGAAGCTCCTGTTATTTTTCATTCCAAGCTCACTTACCCATCTCCAAAAGTACTTTCTTTTTTCCCTTTCTCTGTTTCTGTTTCTGCTTATTTTATTTATGTGCTGCTATATCCTCTGTTTCTTGCTATGTTGAATTTCATTGCCATGATATATATTAGTGTTAGTG
>CANUEY010134983.1:0-22595 GCA_948099555.1 Croton setiger
ACTATATAATTATTTTTTAATATCTACATTTTTTTTAATATTTTATTTTTTATATTTTTTTATATATATATATATATATATATATATATATATATATATATATATATATATATATATGTACTTTTGTGTAATTAGCACAACTTTCAGTATCATATTTATATGTCATATTTTCATTTGTTTTATAATGTAATTTATCATTAAATGAGTTCTAAAAACTAAACTACCCTTTTTCCTATATTTAACTTGTATTTTATTTATTTAATATAATATATTTATTTAATCTAATTGAAGAAACACTTTTCATCATATATTCAATGAATGAAAATAGTTTTGATATTAAGACTATTATTAATAATATAATTTAAAAAATAATTTCCTGCAGCCACAGTCATCATAGCAATACACCCTACCCTACTATCACCATTGCTTCATTAGAAGTCTATAATATATATATATATATATATATATATATAAAACAACAGAGAAGAAAGAACCGAAAGGAAAATGTAAATTCCTTAATATCTTTACTTGAATTCTTTTGATGTTAACGTAAATTTTGTATTTAGGGTTCTTTGTTAATTGAGATTAGAAGATTTTAAATAAAATTAGTTAGTTAGTTTGATTAATTAATATTTCAATAACTAAATTAATGATGACTTAATGTTAAATTAAATTAAATTGGAATATGCTATAATTTTTATATTCTAATGCAAATGATATTTTATTTTAATTGGTTAGTTTAATTGATTAATTAGTTAATATATAGAGAAAATGAAATATATAAAAAATTAAGTAGATTGAAGAAAATGAGGTCTTTAAAGATTTATTTAATAGACCGTTATATTTTATTTATAACAAAGAAAATACTATTAATTTATAGTAATTCCTTAAATTAGTTAGTTGAATATTCTAAATTAATAATTAAGTATTGAATTGAATTAATTTGTGTAAAAATGTATTCTAATATTTTGAATAATTATAAAAATAAAAATCTTATAATAATAATAATTTCATTAGCAAATAGTGAAATTAATGAGAAATAAAATATAGAATAGTTAAATCATAGAAAATAAAATATATTTATGTGTATTTCAGAGTCTTGTAAATTTAATAATTAACGCGTGGGAGTAAACGTATTGATTTTAGGAACTAAATAAAATTTGTGTACAACATGTGTTTTAAATGCCTTTTTAAAAAGATTATTTAATTGATAAGGTATTTTTTTTTTTTTATTGGCCAATAAATTTCTAGTTATTGTGGAGATGGGCTATTGATTTATGAAAATGTTTGAGAAATGAATGGTTGGAGATGAGAGGAATCATAAGGTGTATATCCCTTACATGATGAGGAGGTTGAAATGTATAAGAACTCGCTCATTTATTGAGGACGAGTTGGAGTTCATCTCTAATTTACTAGCTAAGGTTGAGAGAGTTTTGTCATGATATGCATATATGATACTACTGGATAAAAAAAAAAAAAAATTGAAAAAAGATGTATTCCTTAAAAACGAACCCGAGAATTTATAAATATAAAAATATAAAAGATTTATGAAGTAAATTCAAATGCCATATAGCTTATTATTAGAGAGAAAATTTTGAATTAAAAAAAAAATCTAAAAGTCAAGATGTATATGAGCTATTAATTATTAACTGTATAATGCAAATGGATCTTTAATGCAACTCTATTATTTTTAATACAATAAAATCACATAGCTGCTTTTCCTATCATTACCATCAGATTTGATTGACAATTAGTAACACTTATTCTAATTGCTTTTCATTTATTCACATAAATTAATATTAAAGAAACAAAGGGTTTTATTAATTAATTATGTTCTAATTGGTTGGATTGCTTAATCTTTATTTATGGTTTTAATTGTTTCAATATAATGTGAAAGCTTAATCATATAAATATGGTAATGTGAAGCACTTATTTCTATGCCTTCCAGTTTGGCAATGTGAAATTGAATCAAAATCTCTATAATATATTATGTAAAAGTGCATCAATTTTTCTTTATAAAGTATTAAAAAAGAAATTAATTAAGGTTTAGTCAGCATTGTTGTCAATGGAGACATTTACAAACTTTATTACAAATTAAAATTGAAGAAGACAGCAAGAGGACACCTCAATAAAACAATATTGGGTGCATGTGCAATTATAAATACTGATTAACAATTAAGAGGGTCAAAGATCTCATTTTTAAGATTAAATTTTGTTAATATTACAATTATGAAACTTAATACTGCAAGGTTCATGAATATTATTGAGTTACCCATGTGAGATATGAAGATAAGAGAATATTTAGGAGTAAAGACAGGCACGTGACAAACAGATTAGCCACGTGCGATCCATGTGAATGTAAAGTTGGGCCCACGGCCCACTTACTCTACAGAATCTAAGGGTCAAAAGGGCCACTTATCCATGTCCACACATGGTCTTCGTAGACCAACCCACGTTACATTTTTCACTATTTTTTTATATGCTGCATTTATAGAGAAACCCATAAGGTCATGCCGTTTTTAACAATTGTATAAGGTTCATTTTTTTGCTTTGGAACATGCTTGTGATTATGACACCGCAAGCTATCATTACTTAGAACAAGTTGGAAATTTTTTACTATAATATACAAAATAAATATAAAAGAAAAAGAGAGCATTATGTTATTACGGATTTGATCTCTCTTCGAGTGTTAGTTAGGGTGTTATATGTTATAACTACTTATGTATTTGTTAATAATAGTGTGGTCATGAATTAAATCAAAAATAAAAAAAGACTAAATAGTATATTATAATTAATCAGACTAAGCTTTAGTAGCAAAGGAATCATCACACTTCAACACACTATATTTTTATCTACTAATTGAAGAAAGTAAAAATAAAAAATTAAATAGAAAAGGAAAATCCAGCAAACATGACATGTAGGAGAGGATGATGTATTGCTATGCCTCCCTATGTATGATACAAAATATGGGCGGGTGAGTTGTTTTGGTTCCCAAAGTCGCAGGCTAGAAAGTTTAGCATAAGCTCTCTCTCAGTGGTGATGAGTAGAAGTTGTATTTGTAGCAATAGTAGCATTATGAGGAGCAATTGTAGTAGGAACCGGGGGCTTGCATTGGTAGCATTTTGCGAATAGACCAAATGTGTCAACCTGTTTCACAAAATTGGTCATACTAGCCCATCCACCGAACCCAAATCCAACCACTAGCACCCAAACCACCACAAATGCGTTCAATAAATACATTCCTGTCCAGCTCGGTAAAAAGACAGGTGGTTTCTCTGCCGCATTCTGCAAAATCACAACTTCTTATTAGAGACTATAAACTTAAACCCAACCGAATTAGACCGGTTTAGTTTTGGTTTATCGGTTCGGATTTCAAATCACATGAAAGTTTGAAGGAGGTCTAAGTCATAGCCAGCTAATTCAAAAGACAGAGTACGACTCTCCATCTGTAGCATATAACTAAACGAAAAGGACTACCCACCTATTTCTTTCTCAATATACTCTATTTCCCTATTTACCCTTTAAATGCTCTATCATTTTTTGAGAATGGAAATCCCCGTCAAACAAGGACTCTTTTTACCAACATACCCTTACCACATCCGCAGATTTACAGTCAAGGACAAAAGTTAACTTGGGTCATTATTTTTTTTACCTGTCTTGCGGAGGCTTTTCTGTAGGTAAGCATGTGGGCTAATGAAGGGATAATGTAAACGGTGAAGCTGACCAGAAGAGCTCCGACTGCTGAATTAATGGGTCCAAAGAACGGAAATATGATTGCCAAAAACCATATCGGAATAACCACCGGCAGCCTAGCAAGAGCTCTTAGACATATGCTTTTTGTGTCATGCATCCCTATTACTTTCTCCCATACAAAGTACAGTGGTGTGCATGCGAATCCAAATGTTATAAACTGCACCTCAAAAAAAAGTTAATATTAATATGCTTGTTCTTAAATATAAAAAATACCCAACTTAAAACGATCCAAATTTTAACAGTTTACAACTAATTTTGATGACCTGATGAATAAGCATTAAGATAACGGCTGCGTCCCGGAACCTATTTTTGGGAAGAAGAGAGAAGGCGTTTGAATGGTTGAGAAGCTCATCTCCGAAAGCCCAGTAAACGGCGGAAGCTGATGGAAGAGTTAAGGTGAAAACATAGAGTGTAGCTAACAAATATATGTACTTGAACTTTTGTGGCTTCCACATGGCGTGCATGATTTCACTGTTCAAAAAAGAAAAAAGTTAAAAAAAAATTTAATGTACGGTAGTAATTAACTTATTAACATTGGATACTTATTAGTATTATTTTATTATCGGTGCTAGCTACACCAATAGACAAAATAATCATTACTGTTTAACAGACATGATTAAGAAAAAGACAAAGTAATAGTAAACAGCGTTGGATTAGATTAATTACTTTAAGGAACATGATAGAATGAAACTAAATAATTTACTGTGGAATTATCCTACGACCTAGAGGCAAAGAAATATAATGTGCATGATATTGTCTGTGGGTCTCGAACTCCAAGCTAGGAGACCCAGCAGACAAAAGCTGCAAACAGAAGCCGCGTAGAAACAAGTAGTTAAAAAAAATACTAGTGCGGTTAAAAAAGTAAAAAAAATAAAAGCTTACACAGTCACTGCGTGTCCACCAAAAGTGTACAGAATATTGGTTGCTCCGGTGAAGTATAGTACTAGCTTTTTTGGACCCGTGTGTGTTACTCCTTCCACCTGGCCGTGAACCAGAGCGGCTATGGTCAGGTACCAGGCGGTGTAAGTGGTCATTCCTAGCCCGAGAAATGACCAAATACGGTAGTTGTGAAAAGAAGGGATGAACACAGTTGTTGCACAACAAGCTCCAAAAATGTAAGTCCAAGTTCTCTTGTCCAAATGGTCATTGATGTAGTAAATGTTACTGTGTTTGATTGAAATGGAATATGAATAAATATCAAAACCCAGATCAGATTTTTTCATTTTTTTACTAATTAAAGAAAGAAAAGAACATGGGTTACCTTGCACAAGCAATAAGCTGAATGACGGATCCAAAGAGTAAGAAAGTACAGTTGAAGGCAAGTCCTGCTGCCTTCCAGTATGGACCCAGTAACCCATCCAGAACTTCAAACCACTGTATGACAAAAAAATCAAACAGTTAATGGGCATTTAATTTTGAGGAGGCCTTAAAATCAGATATCAATGATGGGTATTTTGTAATTTAAAGCAAGAAGCAATCAAAACCTGTATAACATGATTCTTGAAGCTAACGTTCTCTTTCTCTTTTCTAGTTCTGTACTCTACGTAGAGAACACTGATAAGGTAAGCTGTCCAGCTTCCAAGAAGTCCATAGAATATTTGCAGCAAAATTCCCGAAAGCATACCCAGTTGAGAGAAAGAATAAGGCAGTGTTAATAACACTTGCGCTACCTGTAATAAGAACAAATTAAAGGTGAAAAGAAAGTTGAAAATAATTAGTTTTTTTTTTTTTTTTGTGATTGATAAGCGTATATTGTAGTACTTGATTAGAAGCGCAACTGAACCAAGCATCCCAGATGGAGCCGCCGTGCCATAAGAAGCTCCTGACGCTAAGCATGGAGTGATCATCTTGTGTTTCTTCTTGTTTTGCATCAGTTTCCGTCTCGCTAAAGTTAGAGACTATTGCTTCCTCCGCTTGCTTTTGCGGCAACATTGTGTTGTTCTAAAAGCGACGGTCTAAATCCTTGTGGATCTGAAACATATAAAAGACAGTAAATGAGACAAAAACTTATACTCTAACTAAAAACGCAACCCCAGAAAACGAAAGCCAATATATATATATATAAAATAAAAGATCCAAGCACATAAACCAGACGCTCTTCACTTTATGAATAGTTATAAAAATTGAAAGAGAAAATCCAAAAAGAAGAACAGTTGTTCTGCTTGCTGCTGTAGCAGAGAGTTCACTAACCAAAAACTAATTAAAAGGGTCTTGAGATGTCTCTTTCGCGTAAAAGAACTGAATAAGAAGAAGGAAAACCCAAATCACAGTCGCAGATCCGTTGGATTGGAGTTGATTTATCAACTTTAGATTAGCTTCCTTGTTTTTGTTGCTATGAAATAGGGGGCAGTTGGGTATAGGCTATATATATTATATAAAGAAGAATTTCAATTCCAAGATTTTGCAGAGACGGCCATTAATGTGTTGAATTGAATCAAACAAGTGGGGGAAATTTAAAATCAAATCTCTCCTACTACTACAGATCTCTTCTTTATTAAGATCTTGAGAGACAAAAAGAGGCAGAGCCGAACTCTAAAGACGGCGAGACCTCAAAAGAAGGAAAAGGAGAAAAGGAAAAAAACCAAATTTTGGTTCAATGGTCAGTTTGAGAAGCAGATTGATTATATTCAAGGAAATGAAAAGACCCCTTTTCTGTTTTCACTCTTATGCAACTACACTATAACAAGAAATACTCTCCTTAAATATATATATATACTACAGCTAACGTTGTTGGTTGCTGTTTCTTTCTACTGTGCAATAATGTTTATATAAAAAGATATTATATGCATATGGGTTTGAAATTCTTTGCCTTCTCATACACTCACTCACTGAATAGCTCACTCTTCTTTAGTTTTAAAGTGGGAATTTGAAAGGGAGAGACCGAAAACAGAACAAGTTTTGTTTTGGGATTCGATTCCTCTGGTGTGTTTGAACTTAGAAAAGAGAATTTAGAGATCTAAACGATTGAGACTTCCTTCTCATCTCATCACTACCTAGCTAAGAGACTTCACCCATGGACCTTGCTTTTTATAGCCCCTCATTTTTTTACTCTTTCAACGTCTACGTTTTTTTATTTATTATTAATCTCTCGCTTTAATTTCAATCCAATTTTACCCTTTTTTTTTCATTCTGTTGACTTTCTTCGAACCATTTCTTTTAACCACTTAATTCTATTTTTTATAGTTGGATAACAAATTCGAAAGTTAAGAACCAAGACTGGAAGTAATACTCAATAAGAACCGGAATCTAAATCATTTTTACAATTCTTTATTTATAAATAAATTATAAATGTCTCATAAATAAATAAAAATATAATTTTTATTCCTATTACTATAATTATTGATATTTAAGTTGATTACATACAGTCCACAGATATTTATTTTAAAATTCAAATGATGTGCCATTTTGCTTGGGTAGGGGTCAAGGCTTGAGATTGCAATGTCATATCCAACATTCTCAATCATGTAAGTGGTAGCAAGTTAACCCAAGCTGAAGCTTATATTCCTTTGTTCAAATACTAATTTTGTCAAATTCAATTCTATGCTTAGGCTGAGAGATTATATTATTCATCATATGAGAAAGGGGAATATTATTAGTCTTTCGGTCCATATAGTCCGCATGAAAATTTTAACAAAAAGATTTAAAATGTACATTTATTTTATAGAGAGGTAAATTAAGCAGCCGATTGGTTAGCACATTTTAGTCTCCTACTTCCTCATATTTCATCATTAGTTATCGTATTTATAAAATATGCGTATAATTGTAATAAGCTCAGATCCAAATCCCACTCTATAGTTCCATGAATTTACCTTCCCAATTAATTCCCTTTCTTTGTCTTTTATTTTTCTAAGTTTTACCCAAATTATTTAAATTCGTGGAGGCTCCATCAAACCCGTCCCCTTGTTCTCCAATAAATACGTAGATTCTCTTTTCCACGCGCACTTCATGTCACGTGTTTCACATTGCTTTCTCATGCTGAAGAAAAAGAATTATACATTTCAGCACGATTTTGATGCCGCGAGTGACGTTATAGCAGAACGGCAAAACCTGATGGGATTTTGTTGGATTACATAACTGAATAACGGGCTGCCCGACCCACATAGAGGCCCGTTATTATTTTATCGCCTTACCTTCCGGCTTGTAATAGATCATCGCCAGTCGACACGTATCCCTTTCTCGAGACTCTTATTTGGATCAAGCCGAGCCATGATGGCCCCGCCCAAGTTTTCGCACGCTCTAAAAGAGAAACATGCGTGCAATCAACACCCCACTCGCGGCCGGCTAATAATAGAAACATATACATGACTTTTTTTTTTCCCGGCTTGGTGTAACCCATCATCCACCATATTAAAATTGGTCAAAAATATTATAAGCTCTCTGTACTAATAGTATTAATAAGCTCTTGTATTGAAAAAAAATTTTCAAGAGCATCTTATTGGACGAAACTAATAAAATGTGTGAAACACACAAATGACTAAGCACGTCAAAATTTAATTTTGTTGTTTTTTCCGATTTCAACTACGGTTGCGCCGCAAAAATGCTTATAGAATAGCTTTTCTACAACAAACCTCATTGTTGCTGCCGCCACTACCATCTTAAAAGGTTACCACATCAACGTAGAAGCAAAACCTACTCTTGAATACCCAACTTTCAATACCAAAACAAATTCTTCAAGCAAATTGTTCCAACTTGCAAATCCCACTATAATTTCAAAAATCACAAATTGAATTGAATTTAGCACTACTACTTTAATGCAGCATTCAAATTGAAATAAAAACATTCAATAACCAAAATAAAAGCAAAACTCACTCATGTCTACTTCTTTTTGTCTTGCTAAACTATATTAGTGTTTTCCACTAACATCCACGTCTCAGCAGTCTTTCATAGCACGGATTGAAAGCATGATCCAAGAAACTGAAATAGAAGTAGGAGACAATTAGTGAAAAGAAATTGTTATCTTCAATTGAGTTAAGTTACACCTACAATTACAAATTCACATTCATAGTTTTCAATATGTGAGAAAAAATTATAAAAAGAAGAATGAACACCCATCAATGCTTTTCAAAATATGATATTGAAAAGAGAAAAAATAACAGGGAGAAGACACAAAATACATATCAAATTTCATGCTGCTACCATTAATAAGTGATGATTGAATAAGCGACGACCATCAAACTAATTGAAATTATCTATTTCCTGCAAATTCGGCAATCACTCTTTGAAATTGCACCTATTTTTACGTTTGGTTTACCTCAAAAGAAGAATCAAAATCAAAAAAAAAAATATTGTCAAAGAAATGAAGCATTTGAATCAATTTAGAAAAAATTGGTGTATTTAAGTCTTATGGTTTCTGAGTTATGAAATCGAGGCTGCGCGATTTGGTATTTGTGTCTAAGAATTTCAAAGAAATTATGAAAATCTAGTTGGGTGACTGGAAGTGGTAGATGAATCGATCGTTAAGAGCATAAGGTGGAGTCACGACGGTGAACGGTGATAACAGCAAATCGTAAGAAAACTACCGCATGTGATACCTGTTTATTCTGATTACTCAACCTTACAGTCTCCTCCACCCATTCCGCCATTAACCAACAACTCAAGTTCACCAAAACTTTCACACTATCTTATGTCAAATAAATCAATTTTGCTTTCATTTTCGAAGTTAAAAACCTAAAATTGATTCAACCAATCACTGGTGTGTATCACCTTCGATCTTCTAAAATCGCACAAAAAAAGGACTGTTGTGCAAATATCCCTTAGATTTTGAATCTTGGACAAATTAACTTGAATTTTGATATACTAATATTTGTTTAAGAGTTTAAGTGTTTAAGTGTTATTTTAGCAAGACATGTTGAAACTAAAAAGATTCAAGTCCAAAAACTCAAGTTGTGAAGAAAGTAGAGCATCATAGCATGCGCTACCACTACTGTTGCAAGACATGTAGCGTGCGCGACAGTAGAAATAGTGCATACTACATGTTGCGAAATCATAAGCAGATAACGTTAAGCAACCTTTGGTGTTTAATTTACATAGAAAAATTTTGCATTCAAGGAAATTAAGAATGGATAAAAATCAACACATTAATTATAAATCACAAAATAAAATTATTTTTTTTCCATTAATTCTATTATAAGATACTAACAATTATTCATTGACTTGTTTTAAAATATAACACTCTCTCCATTTTTCTATATAAATTAAATGGAGCAAGTATAAGATATATATTGTATTTTAATTAATTTTTAAGATCCTCTTTTTTTTTTTTTTTAATTCATCTCACCATTAAATTAAATTATGTTAAAAACACTAAAGCAGCATTTATTATATATTATGTTTATATGGATGAATACTTTCAAATGTTTAAAATATTTCCTAATAAGTTTATATTGTAACCGCCCGTTGGTAGGTTGTTCCTCAACGAAGACATGCTAGTACCTTTGCTTTTGTCCACCCCTAGAGATGCATGTAATATGGGAACAAAGGTCCATGATCCAAAAACCAAAGTTTTATCACCTTGCGGTATTCGTTGAGATACAATTCGATGTGATTAGGACAGTTGTAACTTTATTAATGATAATGTTTGGTATATTGCACCGACCAAAGTTTTATCACCTTGTGGCATTCTTTCTGATGTCATTAGAACTGCGTAACTTTATCAATGACAATGTTTGGTATATTATTTCAAAATTTGTTGTCATACACAACTTAAAATATATAGAGAAGAGATGAAGATGAAGACTGAGAGATTAGTGAATATGAGAGTGAAGAATGACCATAATTCATTTTGTCAAACTCATATACTACAAAAACCTAATATGTTTAGTATTTTAAAATAAATTTGACAATTAAAAGCTATTTTAATATTTTATCTCTACTAAATTAATTAAATGCTGCCATTAGTTTAAAATATTGTAAGAATTGAAAAACTTATAGTCTCATTCTAAAACAAACTTATAATCTTCATATCTACATAATTAAATTTGTAAAATTGATGAAAAATTATATTTAAGAAAAGGCCTTGTCCAATTGCTCAATTAAATTGAGACATTAAGCTAATAATCTTTTACATCCAATTTGCCATTTTTGATACCCCTACCCTAACCTATATCTAATTGCATTTATTTTGAGTAATTAACTTGATAACAAGCGATGACAAGATGGGCTTCATCTTGAAACAAAACGAAGTGGTGGTGGCAGTCAAAATAAAGATATGGTGGCGGTGGGGTGGCGCGAGTGGTGGCCACCACCACTAGCACAGATGGTAGGAAAAACGAAGTGCCAGTAAAATGGAAAACGTGTTGCGCATAAATATAATCCCTTACATAACGCACACCTTGTCCCGTCCAAATAGGGATTTTGTCGGCTTGGTGAGGGTTCTAATTAAGGCCCGCTTCCCACCCAATTACACAAAATTATCTATGTACTAAAGTAAAAAAAAAAAAAAATAAAATAAAATTATAAATTATAATATAATATACACTTACCAGGACTCTGAAATGGTTATATATAATTTTGTAAATAATAAAATTGTTACAATCGATCTTGAGTTTGAATATACTGGGCGAATTCAAAATATTTTCTTTATATGCTATCAATTGTACTTCCTCAATTCATAAATTGTATCACTTTTATATAAATAAGCATCTCTTTTATAATTTTTAAAATAATAAATACCAGTTTTTTATTTTTACTCCAGTGATTAAAAAAAATAAAAAATTAATATTCTATTTATCACGAGAATTATAAGATATGTAGATATTGAGTTTGATTTTTGTCAGTCACATTGTCAGTTGTTGTCGCACATATTTGAGGTATAGAGAAAAGTTACTACAATGGCTTCTTTTATATTAAAAAAGAATTCAATATTTTAATTTAAAATAAAAAATAAACTAATTTTATTGTTTTTTTCATCTACTACTCAATAATTTTTTATCTCTCAAACAAAGTCATCAAATAATACATTTTCATTTCTCTCAACATTAATTGTATTTTGTAATTTTGAATAGTTAGAAGAAAGTTTTGACTCAACACAAAAACTTAGTATTTTGGAAAAAGAAAAACCTTAAGAAGTATGAAAGTTTTGTGTGAAGCATTTTGGTAGTTGAAGTGTATTTTGATTTTTGAGGAAATTTGTTGCGAAATAAAGATGATCCCAATACTTATCATTTTAAAGAGACAAACATTGTTCATAAATGTCTTCTGCCACATTTTTTTAAAAAAAGGTGAGGTAAAAATTAAAAGTTAGTAGAAATTATTATTCTTGAATTTGGTGAAAAATCATTATATTATATTATAAATTGTTGAAAAATAAAAAATTAATTTGAAATAATAGAATAATAAATGTGTTTGATGTTAGTGACTAAACATTTTGACCTAATAAAAAGTGCAGATGATGAGGTGGTAGCAGCCAATCAGAGAGAGGCATTCAGATTTTGTCAAACGGAAGATTGTAGATTTTTGATGTTCTAAAATTTAACTTTATAGTGGCAGACGCAATGATTAGTGAATGGATTTCCACGCCACTCTTTGGTTTCTTCCACCACTCCCCAATTATCTTTCTTTACACCTCTCTCCCTAATCTCAATATTACTACTAAATAATAATAATAATAAAAGTTTTGAAAGCCAAAAAAATTATTTTTTTTAAATCTCTCTACTTTTCTAATGCAATAGGTAAATAAGAGAAATTTACATTAATTTTATTGTCTTGAATCCAAATTAATTTGCACCATGATTTAATGTTCAAGATGATTAATTTAAAAAAAAAGAATTAAAGTTTCATACCAAAATTAGGGGATTTGTAATTTACAAAGGAACGGAAAGATCTTTGTTGCAATCTAAAATCAATACTTTTTTGAAAGAATCTAAAATAAATCGATAATCAATAATAATATTACTAATAAAACAATGAATTTATGAATAAATTAAATGAGGATTCTTAAAATTAAATAAAATTTCTTGCACTAATCCTAGGAAAAGACAACATTAATGGGAGTTATTAATGTAATCATGAAACAGTTAGTGGATGTTTTGCACAATAGCTTTGTCTGAAAAGAAAAGAAAAGAAAAAAAGAAAGAAATTAACTCATTAACTTTTCGGAAAGAAAATCTTAATTTATAAAAAAGATAAGACGGAAAATGGGTATGGAGTTTTGAATGAGAAGGTTGATAACTTATTTTTTACCCTTTCACTTTTGTAGTTGCCCTATAAAATAGTCTAATTGAATAATAAACAGAAAATTAAATATTAGTAGAATGTGAGTAGCATAATCTTTTGTCTGCCCACAGTAAACACAATTATTACTCCATAAAAAAGGATCTTTATTTAAACTTGTATCTTTAAGTTTCCAAATCACTTGTAATTGTGTAGAGGGAAGGCCTAAGTTCATCAATAAAAGGAGGTATCTTCCACCGCTAATTTGCTATCTCCATCCCCAAGACCACCACAGCAGCCTAAGACTTGTTAATCACAACAGGCATGCCTAAGTGTTTATCAACCCCATCAATATTCATAATACAGAGAAAAAGGATTTAGCAAGATTAACTTTCAAATTTAAGAGCTAATTCAAAAGCTTTCGAGTGTTTTTTCTTCTTCATTAGACCCTAACATGGAGAAAAGAACAATTGGGCTAAAGACATTAGTTTTTGCTAATATCCAACGTTGTTTGGCTTTGACCTCTAATCGAATATAAGTCACTTCTGTAGCACCCTCACTAACGTATCTTTTGATCCGATGCCTCTTTGAAACTCCTTATGTTTTATGTATGTTTTTCTTAAATATAATATTACTTAAAATTTAAGGAAATTATTATTGTGTGTTTAGATTTGAATATGGGCTATGAAATGATTAGAAAAAGAAGTATTAATTGCCATACATATATTTAATTAATTGTTGATTGGAGAATAATAAGATGGGACATTCATACTTTGATGCTATAGCCTATAGTCATAGATAGGTTCATCAATCCCTTTCAGTATCTCCAATAATTCCCAACTCTCTTTCTATAAAATTTAATATGGTGCCCAAAACAAAACCTTCCCCAAAATCTTTATTCCTATATTAATAAACACCATTAAATAATAATAATAATAATAATAATAATAATTGATATTATTATTTGAACTATATTATCTTCAAAAAATATTATATCAAACTCATTTGATTAACTAATAAATTAAATTTACAGTATGTGGAAATTACAAGCAATATTTTAAATTAAATTTCAACATAGAAGAAGACTTTTTTTTTTAGAAAATTAATTTACGAAAGATTAGAAAATATTTTATGTATTTCTTAGCAAGCCGTAATTGAATCTCACTTCATATAACCCAACCAAATATTTCCTCACATTTGTTAATCATCTTAATCCAATGATTAATCTTATCTAAATAGGTATTAGACTATAGACGATCAAAATAAAAAAAGAAATAGAGTTAGGTTAAGAGTAAAATGCCAAAGGTTAAGAGAGAAAGAATATTGATTAATAATTGGTAAAAATTGACAAGACTTATAAAAGCAAATTGGGATAAGAGAGGAAGAGAAGAAGAAGTAGTGGCAATGGACCCCTTCAAAAGGGAACCTAACTCTAGAGCCCCACAAAACTTAATACATAGTATTTGTGCCAAATGGTAACTGTCAAGCTTAAAGCTTTGGTCCCCATAGCTGCCTTAAATTAAATGGGTTACTTACCAAAGATACCTGCACTCAATTTCAGACCAACCTTAGCCTTTCATTTTATTTCTGCCTTTTCCAATATTAATTATTGTTGTTACAATTTGCTACTATAGTATATTTTTTTTCTTGTTTTTAATGTATCGATTGCTGCTTCTATCTGTCCATAATAGACCCAAGCTAGCCGGTTTCAGATTGAAATTTTAATTTTAACCAATTTGGTATCCGTTGGTTTTAGAAAGAATTGGTGTAAACTTAAACTCAGATTCAAAATTTTGAAAGCTAATGATATTGGTAAATAAGTTTTATAAGAGAGGGTCAACAAATTAATTGGTACTGAATATGCGGTTAACTAAGCTACTTCATTCATGAATTATCTATTTCCAAACTCTCGAGTTAGTTCTTGAAATAAATTGTTGAATATTTTATTTAATACCAACTAAATGTGGTTCAGTTGGTTTTCTCTTTTGTCTCTATGTAATAAAAAGTAAAGTACCTGAATTCGATTTATTCAAATAACATTTTATGACCTCTTTATTGATATAAATATTGAATTTGCTTATTTTTAAAGAAATTAACTTTGAGTCAGAGTATATGCTTAACAAGTTTGAACTCTAACTAATAATATAAATCAGCATCTCCAATTGCATGGACAATTATAAATATTCCAAAATACATGTATAAATATCATTTATCTCTAAATATGAGGTACCATATTTATAAGAAATTGACTATAGAGTTTCAGTACATACTGCGTCAAAAGAATACAAAATATCTTGCTTGCATTTAAAACTACTTTACTGCAAAATACGTAAAATATGAACACTTCTTATATGCTACTGTAAAAAAATAAAATACGGTTTTTTGTTGCTTGTCTCATAGTCTTATTATCTAAGAAATTAATATTTTATAAACTAATTAAGCTCCCTTAATTATAAACTGTAGGTTGGTTCAATTACCTTTCACATGTTTAACATTTATATGATTTATTAATTGCAAGAAGATGGAATTTTTTCCATTTCATAAAGAAGTTATGAATTGCTCTTTCATAATCAATATATTAATATAAACTTTTAAATTTTAGTTATGATTTTGTACATATATTTAGTTTTCAACATTATATCTATAATTTTCTGATTTAGAAAGTATTGTTGATATGGAGGATACTCTATTAATAAAAAACAATTACTAAAACCAAAACTTATTAAACAATTTTTTAGTAAAAACTAAAAAGTCAGTTCTCAGTAGATTCACACAAGTAAATAACATGTAAACATTAGTTTACAATAAGCTTATAGTAAGTTTACAATCCATTGGTTGCAAGTTGATAAAAAAAATTTAAAAAGCTGATTAATTGTGCATAAACCCCTTCTAAGCAAAGATAGATATATTTTGAAATTTGATTATGGTTATTGATATGATTTTCCATTAATAAATATTTTTTTTAAAATTTTTCCCATGGAGATTATATGAATCAATGCACATATTTAGTGTATTTTGAAAAATTCATCCGTAAGAATTGAATAACGCATGTGAAAACTTAGTAATTAAGAGTAATAAACTTGTATAAAATATAAAAATAATGTATTTTCAGATTTAGTGAAGCATATAGCATGTGTTCACATGGGAAGTACCCATTAATGTAGCATAAAATTTCTCTGCTACCACTTGAAACTATTTATACAAAATTATGTAATATGGATTAGCATTTCAATTTCTTAATTAAGTAATTTATCTTTACTAATATTACTCATTTAATTTCGGAAAGCCAACACATCAGAAATTATGAGGCTAATGCAGCTACATTGTAGCTTCATTAGGCTATACATATAACATTATATTATAGATAGCCATGTACATGCAATAATTGAAGAAAATATATCATCATCATGTCTAATAATCTATTATTATTATTATTATTATATAAACTAAAAGACATCAACAACCTTTATACTTTGCCAAGTGCTTTTTCATCCCATTAAACTAGTTAAATAAGAAAGTCTCAAAAATTAATATTGTTTCACTTTTTTTTCTGAATTTGAATATTGAACCGGACTTGTAATGTGTAATATGGAGCTAAAAATGGATAAAATTTAGCTTACTGGTAGTTAATAAATGTGAGTATCAATGTGGTATTGTGAGTATAAGCGATTGTTGTTGCATGTAGACTTAGCGAATGAATCCACAAGAGTAGGGAGTTGGACAGCAACTTGTTCCTTCAGACCAATTTGACATGTTTAAACATCTATGGTGGACAAGTGCATGTTTCGCATTGATATTAGTTGAATTTAACATGGATCATAAAATGGACATGAATTTGTGCGTCTATAAAAAATATATATATATATATATATAAAATTGAAATTTTGTTAAAGAAGCTTTGGTTTTTGGTGATGAAGGTGTAGAAGTGCATGTCAAGGCATCAAAAGGGAAGGGACCCAAAATTCTGAAAACAAGCAGTGGTGTGAAAGCCTACCCACATAGCATTAGCATCTTCACCACTTCTCTGGAAATTCCATATTCTTTCTTTCCGTCTTCTCTTATAATTCCATATGAATGCATCGCATCAGCATGACGATTCCTGCTTCTTCTAAATCTTAATCATACAAACTACAATATTTTTCTTATCTATTACAAATATCATAATTGCTATGCCAATCCGTGCTATCGAAAAGGGCTTTCTATCCTGATTTCCTATCCAAATTATTTTTCAGTCATATCTATATTCGACACTAATTCGGACTTATTAACTTGACAACACTTCGAATAGTGAAACTGCTAATTAAAAGATTTAACATTTTATTGTACTTAAGCAAGTTTCATATCTTTCATTTATCTATACATATAAAAAATTTTTTATGGAATTCAAAAGAATTTTAAAAATATATTAAATTCTTATATTATAGTTGGGTCAATAATATTGAGCTAGTTAACAAAGTACTTTTTAAAATTGAATGTAAGTGAAAGTTTGATGTTGCTTTTTCCTCTTTTATTATTTCTCTTTGGAATTTAAATTATTGGTGGGGACTAGGACATGATACTCTTCTTAAGTCTTCTCTATGGAAGAAGAAATACTACTTAATTACTTGATTAATTTATTTTAAAAAAGCAGCTAAATAGTTATATATATATATATATATATATATATATATATATATATATATATATATATAAGAAAAGGACTTTCATTAATGGCGAAAACAATTATCAATTAGAAAAAGAATTGCCTATAGACCTTACCAAAGTGACTCTTTTATTTGATCAACGTCCTTTAAAAAAAAAAAAAAAACTTATAAAAACACCCCTCTTTAACTAGTTTATTAAACACTTACAAAAATGGAATTCGGAGCTGTTTGAAGATCAACTTGCCTCTAAATAATAATAATAGATAATAATAAAAGCATATCTGAAAATAATTTTAGTCTATTTAAAAAAAAATTTGCAGCATCGGATGAACCTTCGATACATTATTATAAATTATGTATTTTTACTATGTAAAAGGCATTATGTCAAAAATATTGTGTACCGCCAATTAGTTGGATTAGACACATAAAAAGATACATGTATATAAAGGATTGTAGGAATGGTGGTTTTAAGATTTTTCAATTTTATATTTTTTTTTGACTCTTTAACTGTCTCAAATTAATTCGGATTAAGAAATGATATGAACTAATGATATGAACTATTAAAAATCGGCCTCTTAATTAAGATAGAATAGTCACATTAACTGATATGCCCTTTGAGTAGAGAGATTTTTTTTTTTTCTTCACAGCCACAATTATTTTTAAGTTTGCAAGTTATACGCTAATATATATAGTTAGGTTATTAAATTTTAATAAATATATAATAAGATTTTCATCATTTTAGTTGTTATTTATATGATGAAAGATGAAAGTACTCATTATTTTAAAAAGGAAAAATCATTTTTAGAATATATAATTAGGAATCTTGATATTTGTAAATATATTAAGTCTTTACTTTTTATTATGTTATATTATTGGATATTGCCGTCCAATTTCATTTTATTTTATTTTTTTAAATTACAAAGAATAAAAAACTTACAAACCCAATATCAAACTTTAGTCGGAGTAACCACAACTTCAGCCACTAGTACTCTACCGACCATTAATCCATTAGCTGTCAAGTATCAGCAATTACGATTAAATTTTACCAAACATCAAATATTACTTTAGGAAAATGCATTTAAGTTATGAAACATTTAATTAAATTGTTGGCCACTATCCGTGTATTATAATTATGTGTGTTATAATGATTTCAAATAGCAGTTGGCTTTTGCCAAGGAATTTAAGGGAGGAGAATGCTCCGGCGGCTTGCTTTGCTGCAAAACCACCTACAACGGTGGCACCATAGATTTTGTCACCGCAACATTATTACTTTTATAACATTATTAAGTCGCCTAAAACATGGAACCTAATCATTTTATGTATTGTCAAATTTTTAGCAAAATCGTACTAATTCTTTTAATTTTGCGTATTCTGAAACTTCTTTCTCTAAATGTTGTTTTAAATAAAACTTAATTACACGATATTTACCTAACATCAAACAATTTCAATGTTTTTTTTTCTAAAATATAGAGGATTTAATAATGCAGTCGCATGAATTAAATTCGAGATTTCTGAATCTTATCATTTCCGTAAAAGATAGAATGAACAATCAGAATACAACTAATTGAAATAATTACGATATCCTCATAGTGGAAAAAGAAAAAATAAAAACCTTACTTTTAAACACTTTGTGCAAAAAGGGGAAAAAACATAGCATAGCACTTGCTAATTTCATATTTTAAAGCATGCCTAAAAAGAATTACTATGATCCAAGTGGTCAAATTTTAATCAATTTTTCTAAACAATTTCATTATGTAGGGCTTTCCTAATCACTCTTTACCGTTCCACTTACGTAGCAAAAATAAAGAAATGTGTGCCTTTTTATTAACTGGTTTGACAAATTTTTACAATCGGAATTTTTTTTTCTCTCTTAGAACAAACACTCAAATATTTATTGTCTGCATTATGGACATTTATTCAAAGTTAACCCTTCTTCTTATTATTAATTGAAATTTTTTATGAAGAAATATTATTAATTGAATTAAAGAGAAATTAATAATTTGGATATCGATCTGGCACTTAATATAATACTCAGATCAATTTCAGAACTAAAACAGATTATTATTATAACCTCTATAGATGAGATGAAGTAGTAATGATGAGCTAGTCACTACTCAATAGCCACTTAAGTAGACTTTACTGTTCTGTTAAGTGTATATTGTTATTAGTTCATAATTAGAAAGCTTAATCATGTCACTAACATGGATAAGTTTGATTTACATTTCATTAAATTATTCACATATGAGTTGGCATATTTTCAAATAATTAAATACCTAATACTTAATTTAACATATAAAATAATAAAATCATAATTTAGAGATTGAATTATGATAATGTAATATATAGTATAAGATAGAAGTAGTATCACTGTTAAAGACAATTAAGGCAGAAGTCCATCTGAAATACTCACCACAGCCATTATAAGGATGAAATAAAAACTTAATTCTGTGTACATTTCATATAGTCCACTTCTTATCCACGTGGGCATGTCTTCCTCCTGTTTCACAGGACATATAGGAGTTTATAATTGTGACCCCAAATATCGCAATTTATATTTTTACAAATCTACTGTACTAAACGGGGTATTAAAGGAAATTATATGAAATTCCAAAATATATAAAATAACACATATATATATTTTTTAAATTAATGAATTTTACGTTGTTGCCCTTATTTTTTTAGTTTTTTATTTACTTTGATTATTATTAATTTACTTTAATTAATCAATAAAAAATTAAAAATTGAACAAATCAATATATGCCATATAATTTATCTATATTTATCAAATTTTATTGGTCTTTATCAATATTTATTAGTATTTATCAATACTGAGTTATATTGAAAATATTGACAAACACTGAGTAATTTTAACCGATATTATTTAGGAAGAATTCTAAATTATATTGATGAATATTAACCTATATTGACAAATACTGATTTTTAATTTTATGGTAAAGATTGTCAGAAACCATTCAGCTGTAGCTGTGACACCCCCGATCAGAGTCATACGTCTTTTTGACGTCATCACATGCATTTGTATGCATTTTATTTAAATGCATCAGAGTGTGACATGATATATGGCATTTACATGAAATATATGAATTGGGAAATGATTATAAATGAGTCATAAATGATAATCAAAAGAGGTTTTAAGTTCGTTTATCGTCGAAAAACATAAAAAGAGCCAATTAGAGTTTTTGGCTCGTGCGACCGAAAAATGTCGGAAACGTGCAATATTTTAAAGTAAATGATTTGGATATGTTTTGAATATGATAATATATGATTTGAATGAGAATTTCAAGTTATGTTATAGGCTCGTTTGCCGTCGGAAGACACAAACGGAGCTAGGTAGGGTTTTTGGATCTGCGTGATCGGAAAATGCCGAAATCGCGTCAAATATGAGTCAAATGATTTTGATATGAGTTTATATGTTCACATACATGATTTAAAGAGTTTTGGGACCAAAATTATACGAAGACTTCGTACGGTTACAGTTCCGTAAAAATCGTCGGGGTTTCGGCTCGGTTTAGGGCACCGATCGAACCGCGATAAATTTTCGGATTCCGATTTTTACGAAATTTCATACACGTGTTATACTATTTATTTGGACACCAAAAACAATTTTTAAGTTGGTGCTGGAGTGATTTGGGGGCTGAAATTAAAGAAAGCGAGATGTGATGGAAGTAAATAAAGGTAAATATATATATTTACTAAAGGTTTAATATAATATAAGATATTTCTTCATGCAAAACAAACTACCCAAGCAGCTGCTGGCTGTTTAATGATGATTTTGGGTCTTGAAAGCTGAGTTGAAGAGGTGGGTTTGGTAGGTTTTAGGTAAGAGAAAACAAAAGAAAAAGAAAGGAAGAGAGAAAAGAAAGAAAAAGGAAGAAAATAAGAGAAAATTGGGAAAAACCTTATCAAATCTTTGCATCCAACTGTTTTGGTATGTTTTTAGCTTGTGTTTGGAAGTGTTAAATTGGTTAGAAAAGGGCTGGAATTCGTGTGAGAAGTGAAACAAAATTCTGAGTAAAAAAATTCTAAGTATAGAGGCAGTTTTGAGGTTGCTACTTTGGAGGGTTATATCTTCCAAATGGTGAAACTTATGGGAATTGTGGTTATATAAGTTTGTAGAGGATATGTTTGTGTAGAGGTTGGTCTTTTTAGTTTTCCAGAAAATCACCAGAGGTGGCCGGAAAAGTTGTTGGAAGTTGGGCAGAGAGATAGGCAAATTCTGGGTTCTGGGTAGGCAGTGTTGAGGAGCCAACTTTGAGGGCTCATATCTTTTTATCCAGAGGGTTTCTGGGAATTGTGCTCCGATGATTAGCTAAAGGGTGTGTAGAGGAAGAGAAAGATGGTCGTAGTTGGCCGGAAAGCCACCAGAGGAGGGCGTAAGGTCGTCGGGAAGTTAGTTGGAGAGTCAGCTTTTCTCGGCAGGCAGGCAGGCAGGACAGGTGCGGGCGGATCAAAACGAACGCCCATTCTGCGTTTTGATCTGCGGGGCGCGCGCGCGGGGCTGCGGGCAGTCTGCGCAGGCGTGGTAAATTACACGCGTGGTGCCTGAATTTTGGTAAAATTACTTTTCTGGTGTCTGAATTTGATTATTTCTGTTTTGAACCCCTGAACTTTAAATGTTTATGCAATTTAGTCCAACAGTATAAATTTTACATTGTTTACAATTTAGTCCAGCAGATTTAAATTATAAAAATTGCAATTTAACCCCTGTAGTTTCTGGAACTGTGCAAAATAGCCCTTTCGGGTAGAATTTGAGATTTTGGAAAATTACATTTTGGTCCCTCAATTTTTAATAATTGCACTTTGACCCGGAAACTTTTATAAATTATGTTTTAGCCATTCCAACCTAATTTCGACGTCTTGAATCTGTTTTTGACGTCAGAAATTTATTTTGAGATTGTTTTAAGGCTGAAAATTCAGATTTAAAGTGTTTAGCTAAAGAATTTAAATTTGGAATTGGATTTAATTATTTATATGGTTTATTTAAACTTGGAATTTGGTTTTAATAATTATAATTACTCTTAATTATAATTA
>CANUEY010135008.1:0-21922 GCA_948099555.1 Croton setiger
AAAAAAAATCAAATATGTTTATTTGCGATATTAACCTTAAAAAAAATCAATTTTAAGGTTAAAATAGCAAATATTTATATTTAAGTTGTGATTTCAATTTTTAATTGAAATATGTGTTGTGTTTGTGATTTTAATTAATTTAGAAAATTAATTAGAAGGGTTTATTTGAGATAATTTGAAGAAAATTAAAGAAAAGGATTAAATTGAAAAGAATTGAAAGTTTGTAGGAAAATAAGGGAAGGAAGGACCAAATTGAAAAGAGGCAGAAGCTTCTGCGGGCCAATTTATAATATTCAGAAAGTTGAAGGATTTAAAGAGGAAGAAGCCCAATACGGTGCCGTTTAGTTTAGTGAAGAAACAAAAAAAATAAAGAAATAGAAAAGAAAGAGGATTGAAAGGGAAGCTTCATCAAACAGAAACAGAAATTGGGAACGAGGAACGAAGACCTAAACCTAACAGAGAATTGGGAATTCGATCAAAGAGGAATTAGACGGAATTAAACAGTGAATTGACGAAGGAGAATCGTAATGGAGAAGCCATTGACGACAGAACCTGAGAAAGAGAAGATAGAAAGAAGGCTAGAAGACAGAGCTACGAAGAAAAGGAGGCTCGAGGGAGACCTACGCGATAGACGTCGAGGACGGCTAATCCAGAGGCAACGTGGCCTTCTGGAGGCCACATTCATTTCCTTGAGGACCAAGAAGGCAGAAGAGGATAAAAGGGAGGTGGAATCGACGAGAAAAGGGGTTCGAGAGTTGGAGGAGGGGGGAGTTTCGAAGGAACAGGAACCTGTAAGTCGAACTTCTTCAATTTTAAGTTTCGATTACAATTTCTGGGTAAGGGGTTTCTTTCTCCACACTGTAAATTGAGATTTCTAGAACTCAATTTGGGGGATTAAACGGTTGTAAATAGAACTAGGTTAGGGAAATTTCTGCCTAGGGTTCATGTAATTGGGGATTTGTAAATTGAGTGTCAGATACACAAATTAGATATAGGAGATTGATGTAGGAGACGATTTACCATAAAGATTCAACAAATGTAAAGACTTCTGGAAATCAATAAAAGCTTGGAAAGCATTTTTCTGAGGTAACCTTTCTGTTTTAGATTTCTGCTTTTAATTATAGTTTGGTTTCATTATTGTTTAGCATGGGCGATATTGTATGGGAGCCTGATTAATTCATGTTTGATTGTTTCTATTTAATTGATGCTCTTCTGGTTCTATTTATTTTATTGATTCTGGAATTCATGAGAACTTAAATAATCTGTATGATGACTGGGTTTTCGTTGTGTTCTTTATTATTGTGTTGCTTTCAATTTCTGTTTGATGTTCTTATTTCAAAATCTTTTTCTTGCTTTGGAGAGAGAGTATATCAAATTGGGTTCCGGAATTTTATTGTTTGGTTCATTATGTTATCTGTTTCGATACTATTTTTATTAGCATGATGATTGGAAACTCCTGTTGCTGATCTGATCATAAACATGGATTAAGCTAGTTGGTTTGGATGACTTGCAGTTAGGATAATGACTATTGGTAGTTTCATATTGCTGTAATATTTCTGGGGAAAACACTGTTTATCGATCTTTAATATCTATTTTCAACAAAAAAACAAGTTGAGTTGATAGTGGCTTGATACAAATGGATTGATTCTCTACAAAATGCTTGGTCTGTGTTCATAATTTGCATGCATTGTGGATCTGGTTTGCCGAAGCTCTATTCGGTCATTAAGGGTTTTGATTGTTGAAATAGGTGTAAGTTTTGTTATTGATCCTGTTTGAGGAGAAATACTTGCTGAACATAACAGAATGCATGCTGATCTTTGTTTCTGTATTGAGCCTTTATGTTATTAAGCCTCACACACTGTGTCACTATATTGACAGTCTGCCACTAATTGATGTTGCAACTGCCTAGTCCAGGGTGTCTTAGAAGTCGTCCTCACTCAGGGTTTAAATGCACTACTTTGTTGTTATTCTGTCTGTAAGCCATAGAGAGGGCTGGATCCTAATGCTGTAGACCCTGCTCAAGTCTGTATTGAACCCAGCTACTGGCTTTAGTCATTAAGTTAAACCTTTTTGTCTAGTGACTTGCCAATTCAAGTTATTCAACAAAATGTGCCAAAGTGAAGTCTGTGGTCTTGGATTACTTTCTGTTGCTGAACAATGTTGTGAATTTTAATGATATAAGGCAAAATTGCATGCTTATGAATATTGTATATGTCTGGATCAGTGATTTGAAATAGATTAATGTCTTGAAGTCAACAAAGGGTATGATAATGGTGTGTAGCTTGTTGCTTTCTTTATTTATAAGCCAGTTTCAAGATAGAAACATGTTGTTCAATGTGCATTAGTTGCTTCCTGTTCATGTACCTTCTTTTTATGCTGAGTAAGCATGATCTAGATCAACTCAGGTTGTTATAGGTTTCATGGCCTTTTTACTTGCATCTTAGTTTAGCCTTTTCAATGCTTTTGTGTTGTTCGTATATGCTTGCTAAATTGCCAATTAGTGTAGGACCAGTCTGTTGCTGCCATTGTTTTCTTAGCCTGCATGATCCCACTACCTTCTAGTCTGCCCATGAATGCTTCTGTGTTGCATGTCAAACAGCCTGCCTGTATAGACATATTAGCTGTCTGTTTCCTCGAAGTTTTCTGAACTGCCAGTGTGTCTTTGCATTCCCAGGTAGAAGTCTGGACTTCCTCCTATTTAGGTTATATTAAGCTCATATAGGAGGCATGCTTACATTCAGCTTCCTCATTCTCTACATCCATTCTGTTCCAAATCAAGACAAACATACTGCCTGTTGCATGTCATTTCTTTGTTGCACAGAATGCCTGTTTTTGGACTGTTGGTTTTAAGTTTGTATGATGTTGTTTATGCTGAGTCTTGGCTAGGTTATGCATATGGAAGCTGTTTAGTTACCAGACCCATACATATTCCCTTCCCTTTTGTCCAGTATACCGGCTAACCTATATGGATAATTTAAATAGTTTGTGTATGATAAATGTGATAGTTTCGGGTAAATTATATGATATGTTGGTTTTGCATTGTGGGCATGTTTATTAGTGAAAGTTGCATGATCTGGTTTAAGGACTGGCCTGAATATGCATACCCTCTCTGCTGGACCTGTGTCTGTCTAGAGTATTTCCCTTTCAATTACCTTTTATGTCATGCATGATTAGTTGCCAGTTGAGGATTTCCTATATGCTGGAGCATGTTGCTATTGCTCACCCAATTTGCCATAAACTAATCCCTGGAGCCTACTGGTTTTAAGCAAGATGTAAGTATTGTTTAGTTTTCTTGTCTATGCTGCTTTGCTTTTATGAGTAGTGTATTGGTATGATGGGGAAGGATGTATGTGAAATGTTGAAACAAAATAGCAAATGCATGTAAAAGGGGAATATTTGCAATTTATCAAAATTAAAAGGACCAACCTGCACTTTTGAAGAAATTGCTTTCAAACTATTATTTTTTTGGATGATCTTTCAATTGTTTGATGAAATTGGCATGACTTTAGGGCAGGTTGAATAAATTCGATAAGTTTGGGGTCAAAATTGTAATTTTACAAAATCCGGGGACCAATTTGGTAATTTTCCAAAATTGAACCAAATTGACATTTTGGCATGTTTTGTATGTTTAAAACTGTTTTGTCGCTGTCGTTGCCATAAAAATAGCTTTCAGGGCCATTTTGTAATTTTGCAAAATAGGGGGATCAAAATGTAATTTTGCATATTTTGCATTTTATTTCCAATTTGATATGTTTTTCATGTTTTGAATGTTGTTTCGTCATTTCGTGATGTTGTATGTGCCGAAAGGTAAATTTTCCCTGTCCGGGGGCAAAAATGTAATTTTTGCAAAGTCCGAGGACTTAATTGTAATTTTTCATATTATGTGCAAAAATGTTTAATAACATGTTTGATATGTTTTGATTGTTGTTTAAAGTCATTTAAAATGTTCATATGCATGTTAAATGATGATTTTTCCCTCCGGGGACCAAATTGCAATTTTTTGTAAAGTTTAGGTATTAAACTGCAATTTTTCATAAACTGCTCTAAACTGTTAATTTTTGGGTGCCGGGTTTAATTTCGGGAATAAATCGGGTAGAATGTATTTTAGGAGATTCGGTTTGTAATTATTTTCTCCAGAAATCGGAGAAAGAATAATTAGATTAAGGGCTGTTTAATTTCTGCAATTTAAATTCGCGCAATTTATTGCTTTCTGTATTGTGTTTGATCAAACGACTTTAAATCACCGATTAGGAACATCGATAGCGGCTTTTTCATAAATAAACGTCTTAACTTTAAATTTGGAAAATCAAATTGGTTTTTGGAGGCCGGTTTAAACCGGGCGTTAGTCGGAATTGTAATTTCGGCTAACGTACCCTACCCACTTACCCAAAATCTTTGGTTCGGATTTTTGTGCCTTATCCAAGTTTAAAAACGGAGTCAAAATGAATTTTTGTGGTTTTTGTAAAAACCGGTTCCCGTAATGGGTGGCGACTCAAAATAGTTTTTAAGACCGACTAGTTTCGGCAATCATCCAAAAACGGCTTTTATCGCCTAAACCCATTATCGGTTTCCAAACCGAACCTTTGAACTTTTCTTTGAAAAAGAAAACCGAACACGCTAAGAAAAACCCTTTCGTTCAAGAAAGGAGCACCGTTGCTGTCCGACCGTCGACACTTTCCGCCAACGGAAATACGTAAGCAAAATAATTTTTTTTTTGAAAAATAAAAAATTTATTTGCAAGCCCAATTTTTTTCCATCTATTTTACAATTATTTTATAATTAATTGTAATAAATTAATGTCATGTAAATTTAATCAAGAAATAAAAATATTACTTTTTTTAATTATCAATTTTATTGTCTAATTATGTTATTTTTTACATAAATTTTTTTTTAATTTATATTTCATATTTATTAATTTTATTCTTCAACATTTAATAACTTTTAATTTTTTTTCTTTCCAAATTTCAATATATATTTCAACTCCTTCAATTTAAACATCTCTTTAAAATTTCAAATCAACAATTTACAATTCAAACTCTAATTTACAATTGAAATTCTAAATCAAACATTCAACTTTATATTTTTTCCCTATTTAATTCATAATTAAATTTTCTTAAAAAAAAAAATTCCGTCCATACTGCCGGTTTAACGGGCCATTTCAAGTTCGAAACTCCTCCAACCCGTGGCTCGGCGGGCCGAGGCCCGACTCGGCCTGTGGCCACCTCTATGCCCCACTGCCATTCCCATTTAAAAGGAACAGAAGTTTTCGAGGTCCAACTGGGCTAGGCCCAAGACCCATGCCATGGATGGCGACCTCTGCTAGGGTAAGCGACCTCTCCCTAGGAGGGTCATTTCATGGAGGAGTAATCCACATGTCCTCCTAAGACTAAGACACTCCATGTCTTGGCGATCACTATTTTGAGTAAATTGCTCTCCATATTCATTCACTACCTTTCGCCAGCCAAATTTCTTTTCAAAGCAGGTGAATTTTGCGCCAACGTTCAATTTGAATTTTGAATCCCTAATGTCAGTTCACAACGCTTCAGTACTATTGTGCCATAAATTGAATTTTGGGTTCAATTCAATTTTAATTGGATCTGATTTAATTGTTAGGTTCAATTGTAATTGAGTTACATGTAATTGGGTTCAATTGTAATTTGGTCGGGTAAATATTACCTGTGGACTTGAGTCTTTGTATGTTGGGCCTTTGGAGAGATTAAATTCAGATGCCTGAAAGTTAAAGCTTTGGTCAAATGGAAGACTCTGAATGACTTCGAGAGGTAGTTGGTTGTAGTTACGAAGTCAAAGCGCATAAACGAAATAAAGGCAGAACGTGGAAAGTGGAGCTCTGCAAGTGCCTTGGTGGTAAGCTTTGAAGGGAAAACTTACATAACTGTTAAGTGCTTTAGAGGGAAAACTTATGTAACTGCTTTTCATTTCTATATAAATAGCTAGCTTTGTATATTGTAAAGAGAACTACCACCACCAACAATCCAATCAATCAACACGACAAATCAAACCACACCCTACATCTTTAAACTCAGATCATTAGTCTTTAAACTTTATATGTAATGGATCACTTAGTTGAATTTTTCTTAAGTATCTAATACAACTGTGACACCCTAAACCCAACCTACGTCGTTTTCGACGTCATTTCATGCATAAAGTGCATTTTCATTTAAAATGCATCATATTTGATTTGATATATGATTGAAATATGAAATTTATGATTTGAATATGTTAAGGAATAAAATGAATATGATAAAAAAGTTATGTTTTAAGCTCGTTTACTGTTGGAAGACACAAATGAGGCCCGATTAGGGTTTTTGGCTCACGTGATCGAAAAACGTCGGAAACGCGGAAAATATAAATTAAATGATTTTGATATTTTATAATATGATTATTTATATGATTTTAAGAGTTTTGGAACCCTAAATTACGACGACATCATACGGTTTCGGTTCTGTAAAAATCGTTGAGGTTTCGGAGTCTGTTTAGGGCACCGACCGAACCGCGAATAATTTTCGATTTCCGATTTTGACAAAACTTCGTGTAACACCTCTTACTATACTCTTATGTCATAAAACATGCCAATTTTTTTTATAACATACGTCACATGTTGCTATCTCTGTTTTAATCTCTATAACATATATAACATATCTCTATATAAAACATCTTTTCTCTTTAACCTACTTAAGGTTAATCTAGTCATTCTCTGTACTATAAGCATATATAAGCATAGCATACTTTACATATATCAAAACATGGATATAATAGCAGTTTATCCAAAAGGCTATATGAAATAGCACCACATAATTACATGCCAAAACTGTATATAATTATGCTTACAACACAAAGCATAAACAAACTATATGCAACATATACAATATGAACTGTGAGAGGAGAGAGGCCTAGATTCCAGTTGGACCGACCTGTGCATAGGCGAGTGAAGCCTTAGTACTTCACTCGGACTGCTGACCTGAAACATATATTGCAATTTGGTGAGTCGCATACTCAGCAAGTGTAAACCACAATTAAGCAATAATAGCATATAAGGCAATATAATCAAAGCATATCAATAAAATCATCTTTATCATATAAATCATCTCTGTCATATAATCATCTCAATCATATAATCATCTCTGTCATGTAATAATCTTTGTATGCATAAAATGCTATATGTCATGTTTTCTCTGTTCTTTAGTTGTGATTTATCAGCCAAGTGTTACCCCGGGAATTTCACCTCTGTCGGTTCTCTAGCTGGATCCAGCAAATGAGGAAGACCAGAATATCATTAGCCAAACCTCTCTCTGTAAGATCCGAAGATCATCTTTGTAAGATCCGAAGATCATCTCTGTAAGATCCGGAGATCATCTCTGTAACATATAGGACCCGTAGGTCTTTCTACATCATATAAGCCCGTAGGCCTCTCTATAAAAACCCGTAGGTTTTCTCTGGTGAAATTTGCAAACACTGGCTTCGATAATCACAACGCCTGTAATTATGTCCTGTGGAAATGCATTTATGCAATATACATTTCATAGCAATATCTCTCATATAAACATATAACCGGGTTTCAGTACCAGTGAAAATAGCATATATATCTCTATATCAAATCAAATAACTCAACTGGTCGGATTTCAATACCGACTCAAGAACCACAAACAATTCAATTAATATAACAAATAACTCTGGTCGACCGGGCTTCAATAAACAATTCAATATAGCATATAAAGCAATACCACAAGTCAATTCTCTAAGTAAGTGGTTTAACACTTACCTTACTGCTGTAAGCTCGGTGGGGCCTCGGGCTGCTTACCCCGTGCCGCTCTCGAACTCGATGCTCCTATAATGCATAACATAGCAACCATGTTCAACAATCAACTCTGGAACCCATATAAGCTATGATGCATGCTTTAATATTTAATTCTCTGATTTAATTGAGTTTTAATTTCAATCTAAATAATTTTCTATAATTTAAAATTCAATCTCTGAAAATCTCTGCTTTAAAATCATTTAATGTCAATATAAAAATAATTGACAATATCTATTTAACATATAATAATTATAATTAAATATAATTATAATTATTAAAACCATTTATAAACTTTAAATAAACTCTTTAACTCTTTAAAATAAATTCACAATTCAAAATCTCTAAATAAACATTTAAATCTCTAATCAAAATATTTAAATCTCTAATCAAAATATTTAAATCTCTAATTTCATACTTAAAATAGCCTTAAAATAAATTTCTGACGTCAAAAACGGATTCAGGATGTCGAAATTAGGCTGGAAGGGCTAAAATATAATTTATAAAAGTCTCTGGGTCGAAAATATAAACATTTATTAGTTCAGGGGCCAATCTGTAATTAAAAATATTTGTAAAATTGCCCAAAAGGACTAAATTGAAATGCGGTAGAAACTTCAGGGGTCAAAATAGAAATATACCGAAGTTCAGGTGCTGGGCGCGCGTATTCTCCTTAAAACGCAAGCCTTTCTGCCGTTTCACTTAAAACCCTTACGCTCAAAACGCAAATATTCCCTGCCGTTTTGACCGTAAAGCCTTGGGTCAAAACGCAAATCCTTTCTGTGTTTCTTCAACCTCTAGGCAACACTATTCCTCCATAATTCCTGCCTCTCGAGCCTACTTCCAGGCCATCGTACGTTCACCTCCGGCCACCTTCCGGCCAACTACAACTACCAAACTCTTCCCCTGCACACCCTATAATAACTCATCGGAGCCAAATTCTCAAAACCCCTATGGATTGAAAGATATAATCACCTAAAGTTGGCTTCCCACACTATTTTCTACCCAGAATCAGAAACTGCCTGTTTTTCTCTCAACTTCCGATGATCGTTACGACCACCTCAGGCGGTTTTCCGGTGAATTAAAACTATGAATCTCTTCTCCTACACTTCTTTTACAAATCCATCGAAGCCAAATCTCCCCATGCACCATAAATTGGAAGATAAAATGGCTCAAAGTCACCTTCGTGAAACTGTCTCTCAACCCAGAATTTTGCCCAAAATGTGTTTTTCTTTCTCTCTTCGAAACCATCCCTTCTCTTCCT
Organism: Croton setiger; assembly: GCA_948099555.1. Taxonomy (NCBI): domain Eukaryota; kingdom Viridiplantae; phylum Streptophyta; class Magnoliopsida; order Malpighiales; family Euphorbiaceae; genus Croton; species Croton setiger. Next base: position 9,075 of record CANUEY010135008.1, read on the forward strand.
TATTTCTCACTTCTAAACCATTAATTAACATACCAGAAACATATCCTAAGCATTAGATTACCCAAATTCCTTTGATTTCCTTTTCTCTCTTTTTCTCTTTCCTTTCTCTTTCTTTCTTACTTTCTTTTCACTTGCTCACGTTCTCTCTCTTTCCTCTCCAAACCAGAAGCAATCCAGCCTCCACCTCTTCAATCTCTCATCTACAGACTGCCAGTAATACTAACCCTTACAACAGCTACTTCTTTTTACTCAAAAATATCAACTTTACCTTTAAACAAACTTAACATATAAGGTTAACATTTTCTACTTCTCTCTTTCACACTTTCTTTAATTTGCAGCCTCTAAACATGTCCAGCACCAGCTTAAAATTTTTTTTCGGTGTCAAAATAAATAGTATAACACGTGTATGAAATTTCAAAAAAATCAGAATTCGAAAATTTGTCGCGGTTCGATCGGTGCCCTAAACCGAGCCGAAACCTCGACGATTTTCAGGAAACCGTAACCGCACGACGCCGTCGTATAATTTTGGTCCAAAAACTCTTTAAATCATGTATGTAAACATATAAAATCATATCAAATTCATTTACTTTAAAAAATTGTGCGTTTTCGATATTTTTCGATCATACGAGCCAAAACCCTAATTGGCTCCGTTTATGTCTTTCGAGGATAAACGAACTTAAAACCTCTCTTGTTTATCATTTTTAACTCATATATAATCATTTAAAAATCATATATTTCATGTTAATGTCATATATCATATCAAACTCTAATGCATTTTAAATAAAAATGCATAAAATGCATGTAATGACGTCAAAATGACGTATGACTCTGGTCGGGGGTGTCACACTTCAGACATATGTTATACATATTATTTTAACACTAAAAACCTATTGAAATCATGTGCTGGAGTTGAATTAAGGTTTGGAATTAAAAGAAAACAAAAAGAGTGAGAAAGGGTAACTTAGGATTTAATGAATAAGTGAGATATTTTTGCTTAAATCTAAGTAGGAGGTGGAAAACTTAAGAGGTGGACTTGTTCCAAAGGTTAAGAGGTGGCAGGAGAGAGGTTTGAAGAGGTGGAAGAGGTAAAGAATAGAGAGGATTCGAAGCAAAACAGAAAGAAAGAAAGAAAGAAAGAAAGAAAGAAAGAAAGAGAAAAGAGAGAAAATAGAGAGAAAAGAGAAACCAGAGGCAAAACCTTCAATTTAATGGCTATAATATGTTCCTAAGAGTGTTAGGAGAAGTTTAGAAGTGATAGGAAGGGAATATAGTGGCTGGAAATTGAGAGAAAAGCAAAACACAGTAAAGAGAGAAAACAGTTTCTAGGTAAAAACAGTGTTGATGAAGCAACTTTGAGAGGTTATATCTTAGAACCTAGAGTGCATGGGGGAATTCCAGCCCGATGGTTCGATAGAGGGGGTGTAGAGGAAGAGAATGGTGGTCGTAGGTCGCCGGAAAGCCACCAGAGGTGTACGAACGACTGAAAGTTGGTTGCAAGCCACTGGAAATCGCGAACAAAAGCAGAAATCTAAGGAAGAAGAAGATCAAAACGACACGCAGGCTTGCATTTTGATCAAAGGAGGCGCGGACCAAAATGGCAGGCAGGGCTGCGTTTTGATCGTTAACCCAGTGTCCAAAACGGCAGCAACCTCTACGTTTTGAGGAAAATAATGCACCTAGCACTTGAATTTTGTTAAAATCCTGTTTTGGCCCCTAAACTTTCCTGCCGCGTGCAGTTTTGCAATTATTTTTTATTACTTTTTGGTCATTTGACTTTATTTACTTATGTTTTTGCCCCAGAAACTTTTATAAATTATATTTTTGATCCCTTTTACCTAATTTGGGCGTCCTGAATCCATTTTTGACCTCAGAATTTTATTTTGAGGTCGTTTTTGGCTCGAAAACTTAAGAAAAAATATTTTGTGAATCTTTTTGATTCAAATTGAGATCATTTTTATTATTTGGTTTGGTTAATAATTATTTTGACATTGATAATTATAATTATTATTAATTATAATTATTATATGATAAATAGAGTTTATTAATTATTTTTAAAGTGTTATTAAATAATTTTAAAGTGGAAACTTTTACGAATTGAGTTAAAATTCACGGAAAATAATATAATTTGATTTTGAAACTCAATTATTATAGAGAATTAAATAATTAATCATGCATCATAACACATATGGATTTCTGATTTGATTAATGGAATATTATTGCTATCTTATGCATTATAGGAGCATCGAGTTCTCAAGCAGGGCGAGGTAAATTACCCGAGACCCAATCGAGCTCACAGCAGTAAGGTAAGTGTTAAACCTACTTACTCATATTTTTATTGTGAAATGTGATTTGCCGGTATTGCTATATTTGAATTGTTTGGACTTGTGCCGAAGCCCGGTCACTTATGATATATGAATTTGCTATTATATGATTATATTGAACAGTTTGGACAAACCCGGTCAATTGGAATTATGTGATATATGAATTATGATGTTTTTTATTCTTGAGTCAGTACTGAAATTTGACCAATTGACTTATATGATTTTGAAATATGGATATATATATATTGTTTGGACCGGTACTGAAGCCCGATCATTAAATTATATGAAATATGATGATATGAAATGTATGTTATTTAAATGCATTTCCACAAGACTTAAATATGGCCGTTGTGATTATCGGTGCCAGTTATTGCAAATTTCACAAAAGAAACCTATGGTTTCGATATGATTTGACGGAAAGACCTACAGGTCCTATATGTTACAGGATGATCTTCGGATCTTATATGTTTACAGGTTGATCTTCGGATCCCTATATGATTATGAAACGACCGACGTTATTCCGGTCTTATATGTTTACTAGCCAGTTATGGATACTTATATGCTGTGAAATTTCCGGGGCAACACTTGGTTGATAAATCACAACTAAAGTAAAAGGAAAGACATGTCACTATGCATCTAATGACATTGCTATGATTATATATGATGATTATGATATGAAATTATGCTGTTTTGATATGTTATGATAAATTGCCTTATATGTTGGCTTTATATGGTTTTGGCTTACAATTGCTGAGTATGCGACTCATCAAAATCGCAATATATGTTTGAGGTCTACAGTCTGAGTGAAGTCTGATATTTCACCAGCTTATGCACAGGTTGGTACAGCTGAAGTCTAGGCCTCTCTCCCTCTAACCACGTCATTTGTAAATGCTGCATATAGTTTTGGTTTATGCTTTGTTTTGTAAGGCATGATTATATGTCTGACGTGTAAAGTATAACATCTTATGTTTATTATGTCTTTTGGATAAACAAGTTTAAAGGTAAAAGAGTTTTGTATAACATATCTTTGGTATATGTAAATTATGGTCTATAATAAGTTATTTTATGTATGATATGGATTTGATATTGTTAAAGATTATTATGTTAAATGTGTTAACAAGATTAATAGAAATGAAAATGTATAAAAGAAATGGCATGTTTTATGACATATAGGTATAAGTAAGGGTGTTACAACAACCTTTCAATTTTGATACAATTTGTCTTTGTCTTATTAGCATCCAAAGATTTATTTATTAAAATTGCCCTTTGGCAAGCACTTGCTTCTACCGACTCTTCAATCTAGGAACAAGCTTTTTGTATTATCCTTCCTTTCCGGTTGATTTAATCCTAGAAAGATACAACCAAGTCTTCTTTCGGTTGATTTAATCCTAGAAAGTCAAAACCCAATCGTTGTCCAGTTGATTTGATCATGAAAAATGAAAACCAAACTAGTGAGTTACGTTATAAACATAATTTAATATCATCTAAACACTAAAATTTCTTAGGAATACTTTGGGGAATTTTTTACCATGAAACCAACCCACAATCCAAGAGGTCAGATGTGACATTCCAACCCTAAACCCTACGTTGTTCCGACGTCATTTCATGCATTTTTGTGCATTTTCATTAAAATGCATTATGATTTAATTTGATAAACAACTTAATTATGGATTATATGATTTTAACATGATGATTTATGATTTGAATAGGAAAAACAAGTTATGTTATAGGCTCGTTTGCTGTCGAAAGACACAAACGGAGCTAATTAGGGTTTTCGGACTCGCTCGATTGGAAAATGCCGAAATTGCGTAAAATATGAACCAAATGACTTTGATATGTTTTGACATATTTATGAATATGTTTTTAAAGAGTTTTGGAACCCTAATTTTGCGACTACGTTGTACGGTTTCGGTTCCGCGAAAAACGTCGAGCTTCGGAGTCGGTTTAGGACACCGACCGAACAACGACTCGTTTTTGGATTCCGATTTTTACGAAACTTCACCCATATGTTATTTTAAATATTTTAACATCAAATATTTACTGAAATCCAGAATGTGGTATTGGGAATAGGCTGAATTAAAAGTGAAATTTTGAAGGGTTAGTGAGAAAACCCTAATGATTAAGTAAAGTGAGATTATATGTTGATTTGGTTAAATAAACCAGCCGGAGGTGTTAAGGATATGTTATGGGGTTATAATAGCTTAGTAGGTGCTGAAGAGAGAATTAGAGTTGTGGGTTTTGATAGAGAACAGAAGCAAGAACTTTGGAACCAGAAATTGAGAGAAAACGAGAGAAAGAAAGAAAACAGAAGAGAAAAGAGAAAAAGAAGCCAAAATAATTGTTGGGTTATGTTTCTTAGTGTCTAGGGAAGTGGAGGAAGTGGTTAGGAAAGAGAGAGGGACGTCTGGTTGGCTAGAAAAGAGAGAAACTAGTAGGGTTTCCAGAACAGGGGATAAAACGATAATAGTGGGAAAAAGAGAGAAAAGAGAGGAAAATATCGTGCATGAGTTGGTTTAATCTGTTGGGAAAGGTTTTAAAGAGGTTAGGCTAAAGATTTGAGTCGATTTTTGGCTGGAAAATTAGCTGGGGAGGCCGTTTTTGGCTGGAATTTCTTATTGGGAAAATAGGGGTCTGCTTCTGGACTGATTTCTGCCTAAGGTTGAAGAAGGGTCCAAAACGACATAGAGGCGTACATTTTGGGACCAGGCGCGGACACGCGGGTGAGCTGCTGCGAGGGAGCCAAAACGCACGCAGTTTCTGCGTTTTGACCTCTGCGGGGCGCGTGAGTGAAACGGCATAGGGCTATGCGTTTTGAGGAAAATAGTTATTCTGGTGCTTGGGTTTCGATAAACCCTGTTTTGACCCACTGAACTTTATATGTTTTTGCAATTAAGTCCAATAGAAGGAATTTTCATATGTTTTCAATTTAGTCCAGCAGAATTAATTTATGAAAATTGCAATTTGACCCCTATAGTTACTGAAATGTTGCAAAATGGCCCTTATGGGCAGATTTGGTAATTTTGAATATGTAACACCTCTTACTATACTCTTATGTCATAAAACATGCCATTTTTTATAACATACGTCACATGTTGCTATCTCTGTTTTCATCTCTATAACATATATAACATTCACATATCAAACATATAACAGTATAAAACATCTTTTCTCTTTAACCTACTTAAGGTTAAACTGGTCATTCTCTGTACTATATGCATATATAAGCATAACATACTTTACATATATCAAAACATGGATATAACAGCAGTTTATCCAAAAAGTTATATGAAATAGCACCACATATTTACATGCCAAAACTGTTTATAATTATGCTTACAACACAAAGCATAAACAAACTATATGCAACATATACAATATGAACTGTGAGAGGAGAGAGGCCTAGACTCTAGCTGGACCGACCTGTGCATAGACGAGTGAAGTCTTAGTACTTCACTCGGACTGCTAACCTGAAACATATATTGCGATTTGGTTAGTCGCATACTCAGCAAGTGTAAATCACATTTAAACAATATTAGCATATAAGGCAATATAATCAAAACATATCAATAAAACCATCTTTATCATATAAATCACCTCTGTCATATAGTCATCTCTGTCATATAAATCATCTCTATCATATAATTATCTCTGTCATATAAATCATCTCTATCATATAAATCATCTCTATATGCATATAATGTTATATGTCATGTTTTCTCTGTTCTTTAGTTGTGATTTATCGACCAAGTGTTGCCCCGGGAATTTCACCTCTATCGGTTCTCTAGTTGGATCCAGCAAATGAGGAAGACCGGAATATCGTCGGCCAAACCTCTCTCGGTAAGATCCGAAGATCATCTCTGTAAGATCCGAAGATTAACTCTGTAGCATATAGGACCCGTAGGTCTTTCTATATCATATAAGCCCGTATGCCTCTCTATAAAAATCGTAGGTTTTCTCTGGTGAAATTTGCAAACATTGGCTTCGATAATCACAACGCCTATAATTATGTCCTGTGGAAATGCATTTATGCAATATATATCTCATAGCAATATCTCTCATATAAGCATATAGCCGGGTTTTAGTACCGGTGAAAATAGCATATATATCTCTATATCAGATCAAATAACTCAACTGGTCGGATTTCAGTACCGACTCAAGAACCACAAACAAATCAATTCATATAACAAATATCTCTGGTTGACTGGGCTTTAATACCGGTCCAAACAATTCAATATAGCATATAAAGCAATACCACAAGTCAATTCTCTAAGTAAGTGGTTTAACACTTACCTTACTGCTGTGAGCTCGGTGGGGTCTCGGGCTGCTTACCCCGTGTCGCTCTCGAACTTGATGCTCCTATAATGCATAACATAGCAACCATGTTCAACAAATCAATTCTGAAACCCATATAAGCTATGATGCATGCTTTAATATTTAATTCTTTGATTTAATTGAGTTTTAATTTCAATCCGATTAATTTTCTATGATTAAAAACTCAACCTCTAAAAATCTCTGCTTTAAAATCATTTAATGTCAATATAAAAATAATTGACAATCTCTATTTAACATATAATAATTATAATTAAACACAATTATAATTATTAAAACCATTTATAAACTTTAAATAAACTCTTTAACTTTTTAAAATAAATTCACAATTCAAAATCTCTAAATAAACATTTAAATCTCTAATCAAAATATTTAAATCTCTAATTTCATACTTAAAACAGCCTTAAAATAAATTTTTGACGTCAAAAACGGATTCAAGACGTCGAAATTAGGTTGGAAGGGCTAAAATATAATTTATAAAAGTCTCTGGGTCAAAAATATAAACATTTATAAATTCAAGGGCCAAGCTGTAATTAAAAATATTTGCAAAATTGCCCAAAAGAACTAAATTGAAATGCGGTAGAAACTTCAGGGGTTAAAATAGAAATATACCGAAGTTCAGGTGCTGGGTGCGCATTTTGGCTCAAAACGCACCAACTGTTGCCGTTTCACTTAAAACACGCGTCCTCAAAACGCAGCCTTCTGCTACCATTTTGGACGCGCTCCAGGGGGTCAAAACGCGAAACCCTCGTGCGTTTTGATCTTCCCTAACCTTCAGCCAACACTGTTCAACCCAGAATTCTAGCCTCTCGAGCCTACTTCCAGGCCACCGTACGTCCACCTCCGGCCACCTTCCGGCCAGCTACGACTACTAAACTCTTCCCCTGCACACCCTCTATCTAATCATCAGAGCCAAATTCCCAAAAGCTTTCTGGATCGGAAGATATAATTACCTAAAGTTGGCTTCTCACACTGATTTTTACCCAGAACCAGAAACTGCATATTTTTCTCTCAACTTCTGACGATCGTTACGATCAGCTCCGACGGTTTTCCGGTGAACTAAAACCACATAAATCTTCTCTTACACACCCTCTACAAACCCATCGAAGCCAAATCTTCCCATGCACCACAGATTGGAAGATAAAGAGGCCTAAACTACCCTTCGTGAACACTGCCTAAAACTCAGAATTTGCCCAAATTTCGCTTTTCGTCTCTCCTTCTCAAACCAGCCTATCTCTTCCTAATTTCTCTCTTCTAATCAACTAAAACCTATCCCATAAACACAATAAACACACTGAATTGAAGCTTTCTCGTGGATTTCTTCTCCTTCCCTTTTCTCTCTCTTTTTCTCTTTCTTTCACCCTTTCTTTCTCATTCACCAATTCTTTTCTCTTTTCTCTAACTCTCCAGCAACCAAAACTCCTTTTTCGCCTCTTCCCTTAACCTCCAGACGTGCCAACAATTCTAATCCAGCCAGCAGCTGCTTACTTCACACTTTACACAAACTTATCCCTTTTTAATTAAACTTAACATCTAAGTTAACCTTTCTTCTCTTCTCTTCTTTACATTTCCTCTAATTTCAGCCAAAAAACATGTCCAGCACCAGTTTAAAATTCATTTTAGGTGTCGAAATAAATAGTATAACACGTGTATGAAGTTTCGTAAAAATCAGAATCCGAAAATTTGTCGCGGTCCAATCGGTACCCTAAACTGAGCTGAAACCTCGACGATTTTTACGGAACCGTAAACGTATGACGTCGTCGTATAATTTTGGTCCCAAAACTCTTTAAATTATGTATGGAAACATATAAAATCATATCAAATTCATTTACTTTAAAATATTGCGCGTTTTCGATATTTTTCGATCGCGCGAGCCAAAAACCCGAATAGGCTCCGCTTATGTCTTTTGACGATAAACGAACTTAAAACCTCTCTTGTTTATCATTTTTAACTCATGTATTATCATTTCCAAATCATATGTTTCATGTTAATGCCATATATCATATCAAACTCTAATGCATTTTAAATAAAAATGCATAAAATGCATGTAATGACGTCAAAATGACATATGACTCTGGTCGGGGGTGTAACAACTCTCCTCTCCTTAAGAATTTTGTCCTCAAAATTCCATACCTGTACTCTGGAAGAGCTCTGGATATTTGTGTTGCATCCATTCCTCTATTTCCCAAGTGGCTTCACCTTGAGAATGGTGTTTCCATAGCACCTTAACCATAGGAATATCTTTATTTCTCAACTGTTTCACCCTAAATTCCAGTATCCTTACTAGTTCCTCTGTGTAGGTTAAGTTTTCTGCTACCTCAAATGTCTACTCGTTAATCACGTGAGTGGGATCTGATCTGTATCTCCGAAGCATACTCACGTGAAAACATTGTGAATCTGTGCCAACTCTGCTGGTAAGGCTAGTCTGTAAGCCAAAGGACCAACTCTCTCTATAATCTCATATGGACCAATATACCGTGGCCTCAATTTTCCTTTCTGCCCGAACCTGATAATGCCTTTCCAGGGCGAAACTCGAAGGAAAACTATGTCCCCAATACTATACTTCATATCTCTGCGGTGTTGGTCCGAATAACTCTTCTGTCTGTATTGCGCTGCCTTTAACTTTGACTTTACCACGCTAACTTTGTCAACTGTCTCTTGAACCAACTTTGGACCCTCAATTGTTCTCAACCCCTCTTCGTCCCAACAGATAGGACTTCTGCACTTCTGACCATAAAGTGCCTCATAGGGTGTCATACCAATGCTGCTGTGATACTGGTTGTTGTAGGCAAACTCCATCAAATTGATATAGTTGTCCCAAGAATCTTGGAACTCCAAAACACAAGCCCGCAACATGTCCTCTAGGGTTTGGATGGTTCTCTCTGACTGCTCGTCTGTCTGTGGATGAAAGGCAGTACTAAAATGAAGTTTTGTACCCAAAGCTTCCTGTCAGACACAATGGATATAGGCACTCCGTGTAGTCTGACCACCTCATTCACATACTCTGTAACCAGCTGATCTAGTGAAATGCCCCACCGAATCGGAATAAAATAAGCTGACTTCGTTAATCGATCCACTATAACTCAAATAGCATCATGCTTCCGTTGGGTCTTAGGCAATGCCGTGACAAAATCCATGGTAATCCGCTCCTACTTCCACACAGGTATAGGCAATGGCTGTAATTTACCTGCGGGAGCCTGATGCTCAGCGTTAATCTACTGGCAAATCAAACACTTGGCTACAAATTTAGCCACATCTCTCTTCATCTTGGGCCACCAGTAGTGAGTCTTTGCTGAGTGGTACATCTTCGTCGCACCCAGATGCCTAGTATAAACCGTGTTGTGAGCTTCATCCAGTATCTCATTCCGAAGCCCGTCCACATCTGGAACACATAGCCTGTGGTTTAACATCAACACACCACTATCTAAGGTAAAGTGGTTACCTCTCCCAGCTTAACTCTGACAATGAGGCTCAAAAGCTGCGGATCACTAGCCTGTCTCTGCTGTATCTTCTCTTTCAGTACCGGTCTCACTCTCCATGTTGCCAATAAGACTCTCTCGGTGTCCTCATCCTAGCCTATATTCAACTTCTTCAACTCATTAACAAGCGATAAAGATGATACCTGTGAATAAGCTGAAGTACTCTCACCCTTTCGGCTAAGAGCGTTAGCTACAACATTAGCTTTACCCGGATGATACTCAATAGTGCAGTCATAGTCTTTAAGCAACTCTATCCACCGTCTCTATCTGGCATTTAACTCTCTCTGTGTCATCAAATATTTCAAACTCTGATGATCGGTGAATATTTGAAAGCTCTCTCCGTACAGGTAATGTCTCCAGATTTTCAAGGCGAAAATCACTGCGGCTAACTCGAGGTCATGAACTGGATAAGAATTTTCATGAGTCCTTAGCTGCCGTGAAGCATAAGCTATGACATTACCTCTCTGCATCAGCACACAACCCAATCCCTGATGAGAAGCATCACTGTATACCACAAATCCACCAGTACCTGAAGGAATCATCAAGACTGGTGCTGTAGTCAACTTTTCCTTCAGCCGATCAAAACTGCTCTAACATGCCTCCGACCAAACAAAAGGAACATCTTTATGGAGTAGCTTGGTCAAAGGTGTAGCTATCAAGGAGAATCCCTCGATGAACCAGCGATAGTAACCGGCCAAACCGAGAAAACTCCTAATATCTGTAACACTCTGTGGTTGTGGCCAACTCTGAACCGCCTCTATCTTCTTGGAATCCACCTCAATACCATCTTCTGAAATGATATGTCCCAGAAACATCACATGATCCAGCCAAAATTCACACTTACTGAATTTGGCGTAAAGCTGTCTTTCCCGCAAAATCTGCAAAACTGTCCTCAGGTGTCTCTCGTGTCTCTGTGGATCCTCCGAATAAATCAAAATGTCATCGATGAACACTATAACAAACTGATCAAGATAAGGTTGAAAGATCTTGTTCATCAATGCCATAAACACCGCTGGAGCATTCGTCAACCGGATGGCATTACTAGAAATTCGTAATGTCCATACCGAGTCCGAAATGCTGTCTTCGGGATATCCTCTGCGGTTATCTTTAACTGATGATAACCTGACCTGAGATCGATCTTGGAAAAGACCTTCGCTTCCTGAAGCTGATCAAACAAGTCATCCACTCTGGGCAATGGATACTTGTTCTTGACTGTCACTTGATTGAGCCGGCGATAATCTATATACATCCTCATTATGAAATAATTTTCATTATAGAAACATATGGATTTAATTTTAAACAGAGATAACACAGAGATTAAATATGAAAGCATGCATCATAACATATATGGATTTTTGATTTAGTTATTTGAACATCATTGCTATGTTATGCATTATAGGCGCATCGAGTTCTCGAGCGGCGCGGGGTATGGAACCCGAGGGCAACCCGAGTTCACAGTAGTGAGGTAAGTGTTAAAACCACTTACTTATATGTGATTGATATGAACTTTGTGATACTGCCAATCATGTTATATTGAACTGTATAGACTGGAGTTGAGGTCTGATCACCTATGAGGTATGAACTGTTGTCATATGTTTTTGGTTAAACTGTTTGGATCAGTACTGAAGCCCGCTCAATTGGATATATGTGATATATGAATTGCTATGTTTATGGTTCCTGAGTTGGTATTGAAATCCGACCAGTTGAGTTATGTGATCTGGTTTATATGATATATATGTTGATGTTTACCGGTAATGAAACCAGGTTATATGATTATATGAAGCATGACGATATGAGAAGTATGATTTACAAGGACATGTTCATAGTACTTAAATATGGCTGTTGTGATTATCGTTGCCAGTGTTTGCAGATTTCACGTTTAAGAAACTACGGGTTCCTCTATGATTTGACAGAAAGGCCTACTGGTCATATATATTATAGAAAGACCTATGGGTCCTATACGATGTAGAATGATCTGGTGTATACTGCTGTTGACGTTCAATTTTCGATTTGATTTTGGATTTTTACCAAAAACGGTGACAAAATATTTTTGGTTTGCGATGCCGAAACTAGTCGGTCTTAAAAAACAATTTTCGAGTCGCCACCCGCTTTCGGGACACCAATTTTAATTTTATATAAAAAAATGATTCCGTTATTATTTTAGAAGGCATTGGTAAAAAATCAGAGATCAGGTAAGGGGGTAAGGTACGACGGTTTAAGTTTTACCTAAACCGTCGCCCGGTAAAACCGGCCTCTTGGTTTGTTTTTCTTTCCAAAATTTAAGTTTTTGTTAAAAATCCATTTCGTTATTAAAGACTAGCGAACTTCCTAATTGGCGATTAACGGTCATTTGTGAAAATAATTCAAACATTGAAAGCAATAAATTTGCAGAAAAGTAAAATGCGGAAAATAAATCCTAAAACTAATTACAAACCGAATACCTATTAATTACATTCTACCCGTAAAAACCCCAATTTAAACCCAAACACCCAAAATATGAAAATTAAAGCAAACTTGGAAAATTACGAAAAAGTCCTTGAATTTTGGAAAAATTACCAAAAGGTCCTTAATACTTTGAAAAATTATGAAAAGAACCCTAAATTTATGAAAATTGCCAAATTGCTTCTAAATATGCCGGACTCCCTAAAATGGTCTATAAGCGAACAATATTCATAAAAAAAACAGCCTCCAATTGCATAAAATTACAAATCGAATTCCA
>CANUEY010135215.1:0-16015 GCA_948099555.1 Croton setiger
TTTGTCTTTTCTTGTTTTTTTCCTTATTTTGTTTTTTTAAAAATTTTTTTTAAAAAAAAATATTAAAACAAAAAAAAAAAAAAAAAAAAAAAAAAAAAAAAAAAAAAAAAAAAAAAACCTCCCTGAATTTTAAGATAAAAAGTGCTTAAATTAAACCAAAAATCCAAGATAATATTGAATTTGTTTTACTTTATTTAAAAAAAAAAAAAGATTCAGCCCAAAGTAAGATCATAATCTTTTTATTATCCATTGAGAAATGGAGGTTTACTTTGATCATAATTGCAACAGAGAAAAAATAAAAACCTACCTAAAAATTTCTGCATTTAATCATATTTTGAACCATTTGCTTCAAAATCAAGCGCCACGGGAACAAGCTTTCCGACCTTGACGTATTTTTCGATGAATTTGTACTCCCAGTCTTGCAAAATTTCAAGCTCTGCAGAACTTAAACCTTCAAGATTTCCAGTAAGGTGTTGCGGATCAAAAGATAGAAGAGCCAAGGCTCTGCTCGCGTCTCTTCCGGCGAACCTCGCATATGGACCTCCTGGACCATAAAACATTCTGGAAAAGCCAATACATTACTTGCCACATCAATCAATTTAATTCTGGAAAAAAGAGAAATTAAAGTACCATATCATCAATTAACTTCAGCAAAAACAAAAAAAAGAGAGAGAGAGAGAGAGAGAGAGAGAGAGAGAGAGAGAGAGAGAGAGAGAGAAATTAAAGTACCTGGAGGAAGAAACGTCATAGATCTGGCCTTTGATGGCCATCAAAAGTGGCTTATTAGGATCAGAACCATCATAATCTCTTAGTTCTCTCTCTGTAATGTCTCCTAACTGAACTGCTTCTGATACTTGGGGAGTTTCTGGAGGAAGATTTATGGAAGTGTTAATAACTGGAGGTTTGTTGAAATCTTCGGGGTCTACAAAATAACCACACACCGTTTTGTAAACCACCACCATGAGTGCCGCAATCGTAAAGAACGCCCCCGGTGACAACCCCGTATACGACTCTATTAGGTCTACCGTCACCGTGTAAATTCCCATTGTTTTTCTATAAAACATTACTTTAATTTAACAAAATTTCATTAAATATTTGTTTCTCTTTTTTACCTACCCCATCCATCCCTTCCCTTGAGACACACCTACCTCCCACCAACTTTTTCAAAAACCGACCCCAACTGAAATTTTTTTGGTACTAATTGAAATTCAACCGATTTGTTTAAAAACTGATTTATTTAGAGGCAACTTAGGCATTATTATTATTGTGCACAAATATTACGGTTGTCATAAATATATCATAACTCTGTAAATCTTACTATAATTGCACCATTATTGTTACAAAGTTTAAAAAAAAAAAAAAAACTGTGTATTTATAATAACTCCAAAAGTTTATAATGCATAATAATGATAGGCCAGCATTATTTGGTTCATTTTCTACTATTTACTTGGAAGTTAGTAAAATATGTGTATTTGGTTTATATTTTTACCAACAAATATCAGTCGGACATGTGTTTGTGATTTTGTTCTTGTTCATAAATCATGAGAATATTATGATTTTGTTACATGTATATTTGGATGTTGGCTACAATTCTGATTCTGATTTGGTTGTCGTTAGAAACTGGAACCAAATCCATAATTTTCCAGTTTCAGTTTAGTTCCTATGACAGTTCCTTTCCATTTCACGATTCCAATTCGAAACAAAGAACCATGCGCAAATTAATTTACATCAAAGTAGCCAAATTAAATTTAAGAATTTTGTGTTGCTATTTTATTAATAATTCTAACATGTACAAATGAATTACAATATTGCTTTCTACCCATACAAAGTAAAATATAGGGGTAAGAGGAGAATCTACAACAATAAGTGTGAAGAAGAAAATCCTTTTACTGAGACGTTTCATCACCTTCCATCCCTCTCTCTCCACTTCAGCACCTGGGAAAAATTCTCTATATCCGCTGAGTATACCATGTTTTGCAAGTATCATCTCCATAATCACAAGGTGGTGATAAGCCCAGTTTGATTGGTACATAAACAAGAACAATCAGGCTCGCTTGAGTCCCTCTTGATAAGCCTTTTGTCACGATTAATCATAAATCTTATAAGAGGTAGCTTCTGAGCAACTTCACGCCATACTTCATTCACAGTTCCATTTGGAATCCCGTATTCAAAGTATCGCCTCACCTGTATTGCACATTGAGAATGCAAAAACTTATGAATTCACCACTGGAACTAAACATAAATGCTTAGAATCGTTGACTGGTTTCACAATGTAAAGAAATTGCACCCAGCACAGCAACTCTTGAAAGCTATCAAAAGAATATAATAAATAAATTTTCAAAAGGCATGAATCTATTTAAGACTTCAAAAACCTACGAAGATCAATCTCCTATTGACACTGTAATGATGATGTTTTAACTTGCAGCCAAATGCATGCGCACCTTCCAGACAATCCTGGGGAATGATAGGGAAGGGCGAAGAAAGAATTCAAATGCAGAACATAATAACAAAATGTAATCATCTATTGGGCAGGCAAATGCTGAGTAGTTTATGGATCAGCAAGTTCTCAATATGTATATATAATCATAGAAATGAAAAGAGATGCCAGTCTGATATACCCTCCCAAGAAAATCAGATAACTAATGGAGAACAAATTTATATAACTTACTAAACCTTTAGGCCTTGTCACTACTACACAACATTAGTTGTATCTTCAATTTTGCTAGCCACAAGCCTTTATGATCCAAACTGAAGGTTCCAAGAAGCAGATACATCTTCCAGCAGAAGAACAAAGAGAATAAGCACACAAAGGTCTAAGCTGCCAGCACTATTGTATGTCCACTATACTTACTGACCCCAACAAAGTGGAGAGCATTGTACTGTGGACATACTCGCATGTTACTGGACTGGTATTCAGCTTGTAATTTATGTAGGAAGCAGCTTGTAATTTACATAGAAAGCAGTTATATATGGTTTAGTTTGGAGGGGATAACAGAGACTAGTTGCTCAAACTAAATATGAAATTATCTGCAGGATTCAGACACTGTTAGGTGGAGGGGACAAAGAGGAACCTGAGCTTCATACTAGAAGTCGTTGGAGATAACATCTAGGATTGACTGGAATCAAGTATCCAATAAACTGTAACTCCTGATTTTATTTTATTTTATTTATTTATTTATTTATTTTTTTATTTTTTTTGACTGGAGATCTGTATAACAAGCAAAGCAAGAATTGAGGTTTCCAATGAACAAGGGAGACGAACCAATCCTTGTAGGAGATCAACCAATTTTGGGCCTTTCAACAAATACCTAGATGAAGAAATTTAAATGGAATAACCTGTAGATTTGTTAAGACATGTCTGGTCACAACCCATTTGCTACAGTAACAGTGAGAGAAAATGGAATTAACTAGCAAGAAGAGAACTGAGTGTTAGATTAGTTAATGGATCTACTCAAGCCACATTATAATGCTATGCGTGATAACAAATTTCAAAAGTTTGTGAAATTCATTTGGGATTTCAACGTTTAGAAAGAGTGTAGATGTTCGTCTCACTCATATATTTTCAATTTATAGAATTTAACATGAATAAACCAAATTCTACTACCACTTACAAATGAGTACTACAACACACTAAAATCATATATAACAACAAAGATACAAGGAATTTAACAAAAAAGAGCTGATTTGATAAAACTACATAGAAAAAAAAAAGAAACAAAAGGAAAATTTTAAATCATAGGAAAGCCCAGAAAAGAAATTAGAGCAGTGGATAAGAAATTGGTACTAACCGCTTGCAGCTCTTTCTGGTATTCCAAAATCCTCTGTGTTGTTACTTCTCTAAGCATTCCAACCAAAAATCCTGGTCTTAGAGAAGCAGATGTACCCACAAAGACTGCAATCATTTTGTAGTCTATGACATCTTCAAAGGGTAATTCAATGCTATCACTGACTATGACAGGAATACACAAACTAACAATAGCATCAAAAAGCCTGCAAGCCGATGGAGTATCTCCAGCAGGATTCAAACAAAACTTTGATGTATGCATGCCCCGCGTAGCTGCACGCCGGTTCTCCCTAGATTGTGTTCCATGTTTTATTATGACATCCTCTTCCTTTTCCAGCATTTGGAAAAGTAAATCCCGGATTTTACCTCCCTACAAAACAAATAAGCATTTAAAGACTATCAAATGGGGAAGACAACACATAAAATAGAAATTTCAGAGTTATACCCCACTTTGGAATGAATGAATTAGGATTGTATAATTCATTTATAAATGAATTCCTAATCAAATTTATTCACAAACGAATTTAATGTCGGCAAATGACTAAATTTAAACTTGAAATCCATTTTTTTAGTACTTCCAAACATGATGAAGACAGTCAATTTACAAATGATTTCATATAATTATGTAGAACTCATTTTTCCAAGGGGACATACAGTAAAGTCAAAATTAATGAATAAATAAGTAAATAAATAAATTGAATTTAAAGCTAATATTATGATGATCTACAAAGCATGGTAATAGAATGTATTGAATGAATAAAAAGGGTTCTAATATGAAAATGCTAAATCAAATTAGTAATAGCATCAATTCTAATACAAAAGAAATTCCCAGAAAAGAAAAATTTTATATAGTAAAAAAAATAAGAAACTTACGTCTTTCCGGTATCGGTTTCCCATGAAAAACAGTAGTGTATTTCTATCCTTAACCCCAATATCTCCATTATAAGTATTGATTCTATGAGAGTAAGGAACGATCACATCTTTCACCAGCGATCCTTGGTCGGGCCTAACCCGTCCGAAATCCGACAGTAACAAAACTGAATTCTTGACCCGGTCTATAACCCGATAAAGTGCATTTGGATCCCCGGCAAAGATCACATGGTCTCTGCCATTGTTCCTTTTCCAGTACTCCTGCTTCTCCAGCCACTCCAACAAGTTCACCTGCATGTCCTCGTCGCTGTACTTGTGAACCGACCCGGGATCCGATCCAGGCGGTCGGATTGGATTCACAATTAGACTCAGAGAAGAAAATACAGGAACATAGAACAAGTCAGCTTCCTCCGGATCATCCACTTTGATTACAGGTGACCCTACCCTCTCTTCTTCGGGTCGGTTAAGATCCGAGAACAAGTACCATTCACCCATATGCTGGTGGCCTGGATACTTTACATTGGACGTATCTTTCGAGCCACGCGCCAGCGCGTGTTGTTCAATTATCCCGGTGGTGAACTTCTTAGGAAGATCGTACATGAAAATCTTGACTTTGACGGAATCATTTTCTATGATTTTCCCGGAAAACCCCAAAAACTTGTCTCGGGAAAGATGATCAGTGAATGAGGACGGAGTAGTAGTGGGATGGAAAAAGGAGTTGAAGAGAGCGTAGATAACAAGGACCGAGAAAGCAGAGAAGATTAGGGTTTGTTTGAGGAGAGAAGTTTTTCGCGCCATTGAGGATTGGGATTTAGGGTTTCTACCTTTGATGGATCTGTCACTCATCGTTGCAGCTGGTGTTTGGTGTCGGTGAGGAAGGGCGCATGGTTATAACATGCGCGGGGAGAGTACAGGGTGCCCCGGCTAACGGCTTGTGATTCAATACATGGAAATGGAAATGAAATGCAGGTTTAAGAGGTGACGATAAGATAATTATTGGGAACCATTATTTTTTTCTTTTTTTGACAGTAAAAGCTAACCCTACCTATGTAAGGTAATACCATATTTTCACAATGGGCCGGTTTGGTCCGCTGGCCCGCCGCCGTACCGTGACCAGTCGAATCGGAACCGTAATAGATTAGTCAACGGTTCGATTCAGATTCAACAAAATTTCGAACTTTAACCGCCATGAGCCGTGAACCATCCGAACCGTTTAATTGAACCGCCGGTTAATCGAAAATTTAATTGAAAATTTGAAATTTTAGTTATGGCTGGTTTGAATCATGGTTCAAACCGGCGGGCTAGGGTCAGAACAGTGGCAAGCCGCTGCAGAGGGGGCCTAGCAGGCCTGGTGCGCGAGCTGGCTGCGTGGAACCATTGGGCCCGGCATGCTGAGTCGTGTGCCCAGCCCAGCAATTCCCTTGGGCGTGCGTGCAGATGGGCAGGGCCTTGGGCTAGGCGGGCTGAACAGAAGGGCTGGGCTTTTTTTTTTTTTTTGCAGAATTGGGGGAGTTTGAAATTTGAATTTTAGATAATTTTACCTCTACCAACAGTAAAAAAACGGGTAGTTTTCGAGGGTATTTTATGTCCAACAAAATTTTAGAAATTGTTTATAAATTGGAGGGGCAACTCTTTTCACACTTTGCTCACACTCTCTCAAAAAAAAAAAATTAATTGATTGTTTTAGTGCTTAATTTAGGTCGTTACTCTGCTTAAATTTTTTATACCACTGCTCTGCCTATTTTTTTTTCACCAAATTATATTAGTTATTTTTTCAACAAAAACAAAATTAAAAAATGTATAAACCCAGATCATGTGCTACTAGAGGAAAAGGTAAGGAACCCGAAATTCAAGAAGTTGGAGACCGGATAATTCATGATTTATTCGATTATTCGATGGATCTAATCAGAGCTCAAATGTTTACTGGGGGAGTGCCCATAAATTTCCCGACCCATTTTGAAAATTTCACAACCAATGAGTCGCGACAATATTTACAAACCGAAATGCCGCCGATGCCGCTGCCGCCACCGTCACAACAATCACGGTATTATTTTAGTTAATTTATTTTGAAGTTACTTAATTTTTTTTCTACCCTACGTAATATTTACTGACGTATTTATTTTTTTAGTAATTAAATTTTTTTCTTATTAATTTGTTTAATTTGAATTTTTTTTTAATTTCTTAATTTTTTTTCTTCCGTTAGCCGGTGTTTGCTGATTTCACGAGAAAACCTACGGTTTTCTCTATGATTTGACGGAAAGACCTACTGGTCCTATATGTTATAGAAAGACCTACGGGTCCTATACGATGCAGAATGATCTAGTGTATGCTGCATAACAAAGGTTGATTTACAGATCCCTTTTGACCGACGATATTCCAATCTTACAAGTTCGCTGGCCAGCTATGGTTACTGATATGCCGTGAAATTCCCAGGGCAACACTTGGTCGATAAATCACAACTAAAGAAAAAGGAAGACATGTCATTATGCATTATATGATATTGCTTTGCTTATATATGATTGAAATGACCTGAAATTATGCGGTTTTTGTTATGTTATGATTAACTGCCTTACTTGTTGGCTGTTATTGTTTTGGTTAGCACTTACTGAGTATGCGACTCACCCAAACCGCACAATGTGTTTTCAGGTCTGCTGTTTGAGTGAAGTACTGAGACTTCACTAGTTTATGCTCAGGTCGGTATAGTTGAAGCCTAGGCCTCTCTCCCTCGCACCACGACATCTGTATCTGCTGCATATAATTTTTGTTTTATGCTATGTGTTGTATAACATAATTATATGTTTTGGTATATGTATATTATTAACATGTTATGTTAATAGGTTATTTTAGATAAACAGGACTAATGATATGTGAAAATGGGTTGGTTATATGTTATGTATGAGATGTGGTTTAATGCTTCTATTATATGCTAAGTGAATGTTTAAAATTGGCTTAGGTTAATTTGAGAGATTAAAATGTTACATAAAAAAATGGCATGTTTTATGACGTAAGGTATAAGAGAGGATGTTACATTTAGTAGTATCAAAGCTGGTCTACGGCCCCACAGAGCCTAGTTGTCTGCATTATATGTGAATTCATTCACCGCTTTGACATATGACATTTATATAGGATCATGGAGCATAATCATGACACGCAGAGGAGAGAGGGTTCAGCTGGCCCTGCATTGTCTATTGAGGTTTCTTTTGAACCTCGTGCATCTAACACTGGCAATGCACCTGCCGAAAGAAAGAGGAACTTTAAGGAGCTTAGGAAATTGGGCGAAGTTGACTTCTTCGGCACTACAGACCTAGCTAAGGCAGAGTTATGGTAGAACAGATGGACAGAGTATTTGAGATGATAGATAGTACCCTAGAGGAGAGGTACGATTACAATGTGTCACTTCTGCAAGGTGATGCTTACAGCTGGTGGAAGACGATTCTGAATTCCAGATTTTGACCGCTAGTTCTGACTTGGGGAGACTTCTTGTTTGAGTTCAAGGAAAAGTATACCCTGGAGGTATACCGGGACCAAAAGTAGAGGGAGTCCTCAGCATCTCACAGGGGGACATGTCTGTGGCAGACTATGAGGTTAAGTTTACTTAATTGTCACAGTATGTTGATTTTTTGGTGGCCAATAAGAGAGATAAGTGCCGCCGATTCGAGGAAGGATTGAGGTACAATATCCAGACTAAAATCATACCTACTGATTTGAAGAGCTTTACAGATCTGCGAGCTGCAGCTATCCGGATTGAGAGGTTACGGACAGAGAGACCTCCAGTACCTAAGAAAGAGAGGGAAGTACAGGCTCAGAACGCGGGTGGTTCCCGGAAGCGTCCTTTTCAAAGGGCATCTATTCTTACTGGTTTTAGGGGCAGATCACAGGGTTTTCAGGGGGAATCTCAGGCTGGTTTTCAGAAGGGTAGTTTCTCCTATCAGGGTAGTTCAGGTAGAGGCCAGAGTCAGCCGAGACCTCAATGTACATACTATGGCAGACACCACTAAGGTGAATGCCGATGCTACATCGGTGCATGCTATATGTGCAGTGAGCAGGGACATTTTCTTAATGAATGTCCCAAGAGGCGAGAGTTAGGCCAGGCACTGCTGAGGCTTCAGTACAGATTACTCGTGCTAGTGGGGCCGGGTCAGGTTTTGGTAGAGGTAGAGACAAAGGCAGAGGAGAGTCTACCCAGACAAGGGTTGGTATTGGCAGAGGCAGTGCTCAGCATACGACTTCATAGGCTCCGGTGAGAGACGAGGCTCTAGCTGCTACAGAGTTTATAGTTGGTAAACTTTCTTTCATTAACCCTGATATTTTTGCTTTTGCATTGATAGATCCTGGATCTTCACATTCATTTATATCATCTCACATGTCAACCCAAATATAGAGAGAGCCTAAACACTTAGAGTATGACTTTACAGTACATACACCTTTGGGGGAGATAGTGAGAGTGAAACACTTATACCCAAACTATAAGATTTTTATCGGGGATCAAGTGTTACCAGCAGATTTGATTTTGTTACCCTTTCATGATTTCGACATCATATTAGGTATTGATTGGTTGGCATGACATCGAGCTAAGGTCGATTGCTATGCCAAAGAGGTTACCTTTGAGCCCAGGGCTGACACGAGTTATTTTCTGCGATGAATGACAAATAGTGACGGGTTGTTTGATTTCTGCTATGACTGCATTCAGTTTGATTCAGAAGGGCTGTGAGGCTTATCTAGCACACATCATCGACACTCGGGAATAGAACAGTAAGTGGAAGACATCCTAGTTGTCAAAGAGTTTTCGAATGTTTTTCCAAAGGATTTGCAGGGTTAGCCACCAGACAGAGAGATAGAGATGTCCATTGAGATAGTTCTAGGTATGACACCTATTTCTGTTACTCCTTACAGAATGGCACCACTGGAACTATAGGAGCTGAAGAAGCAACTACAGGAATTACTTGATAGAGGTTTCATTAAGGTGTATCCCCTTGGGGTACACCAGTGTTATTTGTGAAAAAGAAAGATGACATTATGAGGCTATGGATCGACTATCGAAGGCTTAATCAAGTAACAACTAAGAACAAGTGCCCAGAGTGGATGACTTATTTGATCAACTGTAGAGAGCTAAGGTCTTCTCCAAGATTGATCTGAGATCAGGCTATCACCAGCTGAAGATAGCTACAGAGGATATTCCGAAGACAGCTTTTCGGACTCGATATGGTCATTATGAGTTCCTAGTAATGCCATTCGGGTTGACGAATGCTTCAGCTGTGTTCATGGCATTGATGAACAAGATATTTCAGTCATTCCTTGACAAGTTTGTCATAGTGTTCATCGATGATATTTTGATTTATTCGGAGGATTCCTTGGAGCATGAGAGACATTTGAGGACTGTTTTGCAGATTCTTCGGGAGAGACAGTTGTACGCCAAGTTCAGTAATTGTGAATTTTGGCTAGATCATGTGATGTTTCTAGGGCATGTTATATCAGCGGATGGGATTGAGGTTAATTCCAGAAAGGTAGAAGCAGTTCAGAATTGGCCATAACCATTGAGTACTACAGATATCAGGAGTTTTCTCGGTATGGCTGGTTATTATCGCCGGTTTATCGAGGGATTCTCCTTGATTGCTGCACCTTTGACCAAGTTGCTTAGAAAATATGTTCCTTTTGTTTGGTCGGAGGCTTGCCAGCAAGTTTTGATCAACTGAAGGAGAAGTTAAAGATAGCACCAGTGTCGACTATTCCTTCAGGTACAAGCGGTTTTATGGTTTATAGCGATGCTTCTCATCAGGGATTGGGCTGTGTCTTGATGCAGAGGGGTAATGTTATTGCTTATGCTTCACGGGAGCTGGGAACACATGAGAATTCATATCCAGTTCATGATCTCGAGCTAGTCGCAGTGATTTTCACTTTGAAAATCTGGAGACATTACCTTTATGGAGAGACTTTCCAAATGTTCACCGATCACCAGAGTCTGAAGTACTTGATGACACAGAAAGAATTGAACTCCAGACAGAGAAGGTGGATCGAGTTGCTTAAGGATTATGATTGCACCATCGAGTATCATCCAGGAAAGGCTAATGTTGTAGCTGATGCCCTTAGCCGGAAGGGTGACGGTACTTCGGCTTATTCACAGGTATCTTCCTTATCACTTGTGAATGAGTTAAAGAAGTTGAATATAGGCCTGGATGAGGACTCCGAGACTGTTTTGCTAGTAACATGGAAAGTGAGACCAGTATTGAGAGAGAAGATACAGCTAAGTCAGTCTAGAGATCCGCAGTTGTTAAGCATTATTAACAGAGTTAAGCTGGTCGAGGTAATTTCTTTTACCTTGAATAGCGGTGTGTTGATGTTGAACCACCGACTATGTGTTCCAGATGTGGATGGGCTACGGAATAAGATTCTGGATGAGGTGTACAATACAGTTTATACTATGCATCCAGATGCAACAAAGATGTATCAGTCAGTAAAGACTCATTATTGGTGGCCTAGGATGAAGAAAGATGTGGCTGAGTTTGTAGCCAAATGTCTGATTTGTCAGCAAATTAAGGTTGAGCATCAGGCTCCAGTAGTTAAACTACAGCCTTTACCCATACCTGTGTGGAAATAGGAGAGGATTACGATGGATTTTGTCACAACTTTGTTGAAAACCCAACAAAAGCATGATGCAATTTGGGTAATAATGGATCAACTTACGAAGTCAGCTCATTTTATTCTAATCCGGTGGAGTATTGCATTGGATCAGCTGTCTATTGAGTACGTGAATGAGGTAGTCAAACTACATGGAGTGCCTATATCCATTGTATCTGACAGAGATCCACGGTTTGTTTCTCGGTTTTGGCAGAATTTACAGGCAGCTTTGGGCATAAAGTTACACTTTAGTACTGCCTTTCATCCTCAGAAAGACGGACAGTCTGAGAGAACCATACAGATTCTCGAGAATATGTTGCGGGCTTATGTGTTGAAATTCCAAGGTTCTTGGAATAATTGCATCATTTTGATGGAATTCGCCTACAACAACCAGTTTCATAGTAGCATTGGTATGGCTCCTTATGAGGCATTATATGGCAAAAAGTGCAGAAGTCCTATTTGTTGAGACGAAGAGGGGCTGAGAACGTTAGAGGGTCCAGAGTTGGTTCAGGAAAAAGTTGACAAGATTGGCATAGTAAAGGCAAAGTTAAAGGCTGCACAAGACAGACAAAAGAGATATTCGGATCAACATCGCAGAGAGATGGAATATAGTGTCAGAGATAGAGTTTTCCTTCGTGTTTTGCCTTGGAAAGGCATTATCAAATTCGGGCAGAAAGAGAAACTGAGACCTCGGTACATTGGTCCATACGAGATTACAGAGAAAGTTGGTCCATTGGCTTACAAGTTAGCCTTACCTTCAGACTTGGCACAGATTCACAATGTTTTTCATGTGAGTATGCTCAGAAGATACAGATCTGACCCTGCTTACGTGATTAACGAGCAGACATTTAATGTGGCTGAGAATTTGAGCTATACAGAGGAACCAGTGGAAATCCTAGAATTTGGGGTTAGACAGCTTCAGAACAAGGACATTCCTATGGTTAAAGTGCTTTAGAAGCATCATTCTTAAGGCGAAGCCACTTGGAAAACAAAGGCTCGGATGCGACAGAAGTATCCGCAGCTATTTGAGAGTACAGGTATGGAATTTTTAGGGAAAAATTCTTAAGGAGGGGAGAGTTGTAACACCCCCAAACCCAACCCTATGTCGTTCTAACGTCATTTTCATGCATTATCTGCATTTCCATTAAAATGCATCATGATTTGATTTGATAATTAAGTTAAAAATGGATTATAGTATTTGAATATGATAATATATGATTTGAATAAGAATAACAAGCTATGTTATAGGCTCGTTTGCCGTCGAAAGACACAAACGGAGCTGATTAGGGTTTTTGGCCCGCACAACCGAAAAATGTCGGAACCGTGTAAAATATGAACCAAATGATTTTGATATGTATTTATTAACATGTTTTAAAGAGATTTGGAACTAATTTTTCGATGACGTTGTACGGTTTTGGTTCTGCGAAAATCGTCGAGGTTTTGGACTCGGTTTAAGGCACCGATCTAACCGCGACTAATTTTCGGATTCTGATTTTTACGAAACTTCAGACACGTATTATACGTATTATTTTGACACCAAAAACAAGTTTTAAGTAGGTTCTAGCTGTGTTTAAAGGATTGAAATCAAGATTTGGAGATTTGAATGAAGGAAGTGAAAGACTTAAGTGTTAAGTAATGTTTTAAGGCAAATTTTGATATGTTTGGGTAAGATTATGTACCAAGCAGCTGCTGTATGTCTTGGGTAAGTGTAACATGAGCTGGAGAGGCAAGAATTGAGGCTGTTTAGTGGGAAAAAAAAGAAAGAAAATGTAGGGAAAGAGAGGAAGAAGAAGAAGAAGAAAGAGAAGAAAATAAAGAAGAGAGAAAATAGGGAAACCTTGGTGAATCCTTCCATCCAACTATTTTAACATGTTCCTAGGATGTTTATGAAGTGAATTCAAGTGTTAGATTGTGAAGAAAAGGGCTGGAAATCGTGGGAGAAGAGAAACAAAATTTTGGGTTCATTTATGGATTCTAAGGCAGTGTTGAGGTTGCTACTTTGGAGGGTTATATCTTCCAATTGGTAAAGTATGGGTGAATTTGGCTATATTGGATGATAGAGGGTATGTAGGTGTAGAGTTTGGTCATTTTAGTTTGTCAGAAAACCACCGAAGGTGGTCAGAAAAGTGGCTGGAAATTAGGTTGAGAGATAGAATAAATCTGGAATCTGGGTAAACAGTGTTGAGGAGCCAACTTTGGGAACTTATATCTTAAGATCTAGAGGGTTTCTGGGAATTTGGCTTCGATGTTTAACTAGAGGGTGTGTATAGGAAGAGAAAGATGGTCGTAGCTCGCTGGAAAGCCACCGGAGGAGGACGTACGGTCATCGGGAAGTAGGTTTGAGAGACTGGTTTTCTGGGCAGGAGGCAAGCGAGGCAGGCGGCTCAAAACAGCACCTTAGGCGTGCGTTTTGGAGCCAAGCGCGCACGCGAGCAAGCGGTCGCGGGGAGTTGCGAGTCAGTAGGAAACCAGCAGGAAAGGGTGCGTTTTGGTGAAAATAACGCGCACAGCACCTAAATTTTGTTAAAATTACAATTTAGCCCCTGAAATTTATTTTCGCTTATATTTTGACCCTGAAACTTTTATAAATTACGTTTTGGCCCTACCAACCTAATTTCGATGTCCTGAATCCGTTTTTGACATCATAAATTTATTTTGAGATCGTTTTAAGGTTGAAAATTAAGATTTAAATATTTTGTTAAAGATTTTAATTATGAATTTGGTTTTAATTTGTTATTTTGTTTATTTAATTATAGTTTTGGTTTTCATAATTATAATTATTATTAATTATAATTATTATATGATAAAATGAGTTTGATAATTATTTTTAATAAGTTATAAAATATTTTTAAATAGGAAAAATTTACAAATTGAGTTAAAATTCACAGAAAATTATACGGATTAATTTTAAACTTAATCATTTCAGAGATTAATTATTAAACCATGCATCATAGCATATATGGACTTCTGATTTGGTTATTTGAACATCATTGCTATGTTATTCATTATAGGAGCATCGAGTTCTCGAGCGGCACAGGGTAAGCAACCCGAGGACCACCCGAGTTCACAGCAGTGAGGTAAGTGCTAAACCCACTTACTTATATGTTTGATTTGGACTTTGTGAATTTGTCAAATATGAGATATTGAACTATTTGAACCGGTAATGAAGCCCGGTCATCTATGATATATGAGACTGATGTTATATGCTTATGTTGAACTGTTTTTGGACCGGTACTGAAGCCCGGTCAATTGGAAATATTTGCTATATGACTTGCGATGTTTGTGGTTCCTGAGTCGGTACTGAAATCCGACCAGTTGAGTTATTTGATCTGATTATAGAGATATATATGTTGTTTTTGTAACACCTTATACTAAACTCTTATGTCATAAAACATGTCATTTTTTTAACACATACGTCAAATGACGTTGTTTTCATTTTTAACTTTAAAACTTATATATAACAATCACATATCAACCATGTAACCATATAAGCAATATTTCACTTTAACCTATTTAAGGTTAATTGATTGTTCACTGCACTATAAACATATATAGGCGTAGCATATATCACATATATCAACATATGGATTAAACAGCAGTTTATTCAAAAAGGCTATAAGAATAGCACCACATATTTACATACCAAAATGTATAAAATTATGCTTACAGCACAAAACATAAACACACTATATGCAACATATACAATATGGACTGTGAGAGGAGAGAGACCTAGATTCCTGCTGGACCGACCTGTGCATAGGCGAGTAAAGCCTCAGTACCTCACTCGGACTGCAAACCTGAAACACATATTGCAATTTGGGTGAGTCGTATACTCAATAAGTGTAAATCACATTTAAGCAATGATAGTATATAAAGCAATAATATCAAATTGTAACCACAAAACCTTATTTATCATAATTAGCATCTCTGTCAAAAATTCATCTCTGTCATATAGTCATCTCTGTTATATAACCATCTCTGCTATATAAATAACATTGTCATATAAACAATTCTGTCATGTAAACATCTTTATCATATAGTCATTCCTTGTATGCATTTAATGCTATATATCATGTTTTTCTCTGTTATTTAGTTGTGATTATCGACCTAGTGTTGCCCCGAGAATTTCACCTATGTCAATACACGGGCTGGATCCAGCAAATGAGGAAGACCGGAATTAACCATCGGCCAAACCTCTCTCTGTAGCACTATGAGGAGGACCCGGAATACCGTCAGTCACACCTCTCTCTGTAAGATCCGAAGATCATCACGGGATATAGGACCCGCAGGTCTTTCTATATCAAATAAGCCCGTAGGCATCACTATAAAAACCCGTAGGTTTTTCCTAGTGAAATTTGCACACACTGGCCTCGATAATCACAACACCTGTAATTATATCCTGTGAAATGCATTTATGCTATATATACATTTCATAGCAATATCTCTCATATAAGCATATAGCCGGATTTCAGTATCGGTGAAAATAACATATATATTTCTATCCAGATCAAACAACTCAACTGGTCGGATTTTAGTACCGACTCAGGAACCACAAACAATTCAAATCATATAACACATATCTCAGGTTGACCAGGCTTCATACCGGTCCAAACAATTCAATATAGCAATATAAGCAATATCACAAAGCATATCTCTAAGTAAGTGATTTAACACTTACCTCACTGCTGTGAGCTCGGTGGGGCCTCGGGCTGCTTACCCCGTGCCGCTCTCGAACTCGATGCTCCT
>CANUEY010135240.1:0-13266 GCA_948099555.1 Croton setiger
ATATATATATATATATATGTTTATTGAGTTTGAAATAGTAAGGCAATATGGCATGTAAGTAAATAAGATTAATTATGTGTGTTTGATATTTGGTATATGTATGTTATATGTCAAGTTATTATATGATGATATAGTTTAACACGATAATTAAAATGGCAATATATGTTATTAAAAAAAAAGAAAAAAAATATGACATGTTTTATAACGTAAGGTATAAGAGAGGACGATACATTTTCCACCAAGACTAGTAGGAGTAACATGACCGAACAAGTCTAAATGCAAGAGTTCTAAAAGTTTAGTTATGGAAACCATCCCTTTTGACTTGAATGATGCTCTAACTTGTTTTCCTAGCTAACATGCTTTACAAATATGATCTTTTTTGAATTTCAGCTTAAGAAGCCCTCTAACTATGTCTTTCTTAGATATTTTAGAAAATTAATGCATACTTACATGACAAAGACCGGTCAGAGATTTCAATAGATACCAAGCATAGATTTGGATTTTGAACATTGTTCAAACCCACAAGGTAAACATTAACGACTCGATTTCCTTTTTAGAATAAATAAATTGTCATGCATATTTTAAACTTCACAGAATAAAGGTTCAAAAATGACTCTTTTAATCTAATCATAAATCTGATTGACAATATTGAAATCATCCATTAGAGACACGTTGTTTAGAGAAGGTTGCTTTTCGACACTTCCAATGCGAATTATTTATCCTTTCGTTTGTCTCCAAAGCTGATAGATCTTCCTTCTTTATTTTTCAAGCTGTTAGATCCTCTTTCTTTATTTTTCAAACGCTATCCATGTACCACATATCCATAAGTTGCTTACTCCTTAAGCATATCTAAAATCAGTCAAACAGATTTAGGAACCTAATATACATTAGGTCCTACAAGGTCAATAACAATTGTCTTTTCTAATCTTTTAGAATGAGATCACCTCTGAATTGAAATATCCATTTTTGAACTCAGTTTAGAGAAAGCTTTGCTCACATATCTTAAACTTGAAGCTTTAGAACAAGCATGCTTATAATTCTCTTTAATTTTATTACATTTTTTAGTTTAAGCATCCTTTAGAGATAGATTTTCAAATTTTAAGCATTCATTTTCAGACTATTTTCTTAACTTGAACATCAAGAATTAAATTTTTATGTCTGCACTCTTTTCTCTTATTTTTCCTTTTTAATGTCAAGCAGAAGTTTAAAACAAATAAGACCATCGTAAAAAGCATTTCTAAGATGATCAATTTCAGAAAATAAGTTTTTGTGATCTTTCTTCAAGCCTTTATATTTAAGAGAGAGCCTTTCATACTTACTAATCATGTTGAAATAAGATTTAATAAAGCTTTTTAAAATCAGAATAGCTTACCTCAGTCTCACATGAAGTATTGTAAGATTCGCTGCTTTCTCTCATTGTAGCTGAATGTTCAGAAATCTCTTTTTCTGATCTGCGCTGTTTAGAGTTAGATGCTGCCATTAAGTACAAGTTAGATGAATCTTTCTAACTTGCATTCTCTTTAGAGTTTGAACTATTGATATCGTTAAGTGAGGTAATCAGTGCTTTCTTTCTTCTTTGTTTCCTTTGCTTTTTTTTCAATTTTGGAAACTTACGCTTAATATGTCCAAGATGATTACACTCATAGCAGATGATTTCGGAAGACTCTTTCTTTCTAGAACTGCTGGATTTTGGATGAAAATTTTGCTTCAAATATTTCTTGTGTTTTCCTCATTTTCAATACATTTTCTTGAATCTTTAAATGACGAGAGCCATGTCATTACTATCACCATCATCAATATGAGAGTAACTGAAAACTTTGGAATTCTTATTTAAAAAAGTCATAATTAACAAGTTACATTGCAATTTAATATTAGACACTGCAAAAGGCTTGAACAAAAAAGAAAGACTCAAAGGCTAGACTCTATGAGTTTTGACTTTAGACTAGGAATGGGTGGACTATAGCAGTTTCATCTTTCTCGCTGCTTCGATCATATAGACAAGACTCATTGCACTTGTAATTTCTAAAGATAACTAAAAAGGATTGAGAAATCTTTATTCAAACTTAGTGATGTTCATTCCATGGTTGGGTAGAGAGTTGGTGTTGATATTGAAAATCTTCAATCTTTTGAAATTATTGACCTATCATCAATGAAATCTTAGATCTTGCCCTTGAGGTTTCAGCAAGCGACAGTATTATGATCATTCACTTGGTGATACATATAAAACTCTTCAGCTTTGTAACTTTTTGGCAAGAGGTTTGGGGGTTTTATTGCTTCCAAGGGTTGCAAGTAGTTAGCTTCAACAGCTTCTCGAAAGATGAGAGCTATTGGCATTCTAAGGTTGGTATATCCTTTGTAGCGTATGTTACAATATTTGCAAACTTAAACGTATTCGAAATTTCCGATGGACTCCCACCGGAAATGCTGAGGTGCATCGCTTATGTGCTTTGTGATGTATACTGTTGTTGTGTCTCAATTTCCTCCACCGATTGAATTCCGGAATAATAAAATAGTTTTTACAAAAATTTGTTAGTTTATAGTAGAGGGAAAAAATAAATGCTGGAAAAGAAAATTACAAATTAAAGAAATTACGTAAAGGAGATAGTCAAAATTAAGTAACTTAAAAAAAAAAGAAAATTTAACAAATTATGTTAGGGAGAAAAAAATTAAAAAAAATAAGGAAATTAAATAAATTAGAAACAGAAGAAAAAATAAATTAAGAAATTAAAAAAAAAAGAAAAAAATCAAATTAAACAAATTAAGTAAGAAAAAAAATTAATTACGAAAAAAGTAAATACGTGAATAAATATGACGTAAGGTATAAAACAATTAAGTAACTTCAAAATAAACTAAATAAAATAATAACGTGTTTGTTGGGATGGTGGCGGTGGTGGCAGCGGCGACATTTCGGTTTGTAAATTTTGCCACGACTCCTCGATTGTGAAATCTTCAAAATGGGTTGAAGAATTTATGAGCACTCTCTCTATAAACATTTGAGCGCTTATTGGATCAACTGGATAATCGAATAAATTATGAATTATCCGGTCTCCAACTTCTTGAATTTCGGGTTCCTTACTCTTTTCTCCGGCAGCACTTGATCCGGGTATACATTTTTAATTTTGTTGTAGTTGAAAAAAATAACTAATATAATTTGGTGAAAAAAAATAATGCAAAGCAGTGTTATACAAAAATTAAGTAGGGTAATGACCTAAATTAAGCACTAAAACAACTATTTAAATTTTTTTTAGAGACTGTGAGCAAAAAGTGTGAAAAAAAAAATCATCCCCTCCAATTTATAGACAATGCCTAAAATTTCGTTGGACACAAAATACCCTCGGAAACTATCCGTTTTTTACTGTTGGTAGGGATAAATTTGTCCAAAATTCATATTTAAAACTCCCCTTAATTCTGCCAGCAAAAAAAAAAAAACAACTCTAGGTCGGCCCTTCTATTCAGCCCGCCGGGCCTAAGCTTGTTGTAGCTTGCCTCATTTCTGACCCCAGTCCGCCGGTTTGAACCGCGATTAATCAATTTTCAAATTTTTAATTAATTTTGCGGTTAACCGACGGTTCAATTAGACAATTTGAGCGGTTCACGAACAATTCACAGTTCATGTCGGTTATAGTTCGAAATTTTGCTGAATCGTAAGCGGACCGTCGACCGACCGGTTCGACCGGTCACGGTTCAGCGATAGGCCAAGTCGGTTAGGCAACGAGCCAGGCCCGGCGGGCCTAACCGGCCATGGCCTCCTTTAATTTTAAACTTTTAACTTAACGATTTTTTGTAGGTCTTAAAGCTCTAAATCTAAAAATTTTTTTTGAAAAATTTTTCAAAACTGGTAAGGAACCTATTCTAAAAGTCTTTTTTGAATATTTTTTAACAAACTTTTCTAAAACAAGTGATTTTTTTTAAAAAAAAACTTTCATAAAAAAGGTAATAACCTTTTGATTGAATGTTTAATTATGGTTTCAATACGAATGCACACAAACATCACAACAAAATACGTTTTAATGTAGTCCATGCATAGGGTATATACAACTTAAAGGGTAGGTTTTATGGGCTGCATGGAAAACAAAATAGCTTAGAAGGGTACTCATCGCCTCAAGTAAAAATGTACCTATCACATGTGAAACAAAGAGTTTCACGTGAGTCAAACGGTACTTATTACTTGTTACACAAGAAAAGATCAAGCGTGTACCATTCCAAAAAGATTCAAAATGGGTTTTTGACCTTGGGGTGGACACTTTCGATGTCCGTCAATATACTCAAAGAGAGTTACTGGTCACCGCTACTTGCTATCCAACATAATTTTTGGATAGAGAGAGAAGAAATTCATTTTATGACATGGGTTTTTGACCTTGGGGTGGACACTTTCGATGTCCATCAATATACTCAAAGAGAGTTACTGGTCACCGCTACTTGCTATCCAACAGAATTTTTGGATAGAGAGAGAAGAAATTCATTTATGACATGGAGGAAAGGATCCCCAAAGTGCACAACATTAAATGCACAAACAGCTATTGGATCCGATTAAACAATAATCTTAAAACCTTTAAACAAACATGTTAAAAAAAAATGCATGTTCTAATAGTCCAATTAGTAGTCCATAAATTTTAAGTTATTAAAATTAAGTCCCAATAGAGTCGCCAAACTGTGAATGTCGCATTTTCGAAAAGATCGTGTGACAACCTTACTTATACCTATACGTCATAAAACATGCCATTTTTTTATAACTTATTAATTTCTTTTAATCTAGTCAAAATATTAAGCATAAAGAGTATCAATCAACATTAAGCCAATATTAACCTTTACATTTTACAAACCTTAATTTACATATATCAAAAACTTATGTGAAATCTGTTAATCCAAAAGACATATTAAACATACCAGGTTATACTTTACATGCCAAAACATATAATTATGCCTTACAAACCAAAGCATAAACCAAAACTATATGCAGCATTTACAAATGACGTGGTGTGAGGGAGAGAGGCCTAGGCTTCAACTGTACCGACCGGAGCATAGGCTGGTGAAGTATCAGACTTCACTCAGACTGCAGACCTGAAACATATATTACGATTTTGATGAGTCGCATACTCAGCAAGTGTAAACCAAAACCATTTAAAGCCAACATATAAGTCACTTTATCAAAACATAGCAAAACAACATAAATTTAGGTCATATTCATCATATATGAATATAGCAATATCATAAGATGCATAGTGACATGTTTTTCCTTTTTCTTTAGTTGTGATTTATCGACCAAGTGTTGCCCCGAGAATTTCACAGCATATAAATATGCATAGCTGGCCAGTAAACATATAAGACCAGAATAGTGTCGGTCATTTCATAATCATATAGGGATTCGAAGATCAACTTGTAAACATATAAGATTCGAATATCATCCTGTAACATATAAGACCCATAGGTCTTTTCGTCAAATCATATAGAAACCGTAGGTTTCTTTTATGAAATTTGCAAACACTGACTACGATAATCACAACGGCCATATTTAAGTCCTATGGAAATGCATTTATATAACATACATTTCATATCATCATATTTCCTATAATCCAATGACTGGGCTTTAGTACCGGTCCAAACAGTATATATATCCATATATCAAAATCATATAAGTCAACTGGTCGGATTTCAGTACCGACTCAGGAATAAAAAACATGATAATTCATATATCACATAATTCTAATTGACCGGGCTTCAGTTTCGGTCCTAATAGTTCAATAAAATCATATAATCACATTTTTATATATCATAGGTGACTAGGCTTCAGTACTGATCCAAACAGTTCAATGTAGCATATTTGGCAAATCACAAAGTCATTATCAAAAACATGAGTAAGTGGGTTTAACACTTACCTTACTACTGTGAGCTCGGTTGGCTCTCGAGTAATTTACTCCGCCCTGCTCGAGAACTCGATGCTCCTATAATGCATAACATAGCAACAATATTCAATTAATCACATAAGAAGTCCATATGTGCTATGATGCATGATTAACTATTTAATTCTTTGAAATAATTATGTTTCAAAATTAATTCATATTATTTTCCATAAATTTTAACTCAATTTGTATAAATTCTATGTTTAAAATCATTTAATAACACTTTAAAAATAATTATCAAACTCTATTTATCTTATAATAATTATAAATTAATAATAATTATAATTATCAAAGTCAAGATAATTATTAATCAAACCAAATAATAAAAATAAATCCAATTTGAATAAAAAATATTCACAAATATTGATTCTTAAGTTTTCGGGCCAAAAACGACCTTAAAATAAATTTCTGATGTGAAAAACGAATTCAAGACGTCCAAATTAGGTGAGAGGGGTAAAAAATATAATTTCTAAAAGTTTATGGGGCAAAAACATAAATAAACAAAGTCAAAGGACCAAAAAGTAATGAATAATATTTACAAAACTGCCTAGAAGGGATAAATTGCACATGACAGGAAAGTTCAGGGGCCAAAACGAGATTTTACCAAAATTCAGGTGCTGGGCGCGTAATTTTCCTCAAAACGTAGAGGTTGCTGCCGTTTTGGACGCTGGCCTAACGATCAAAACGCAGCCTTGCCTGGCGTTTTGGTCCGCGCTTCTTTTGGTCAAAACGCAGGGTTACCTATTGTTTTGATCTTCTTCAACCTCTATTCTACTTCAGTTTTGCCCGATTTCCAGGGGTGCTTTCCATGCATAGAGTTAAAAAATGGTTAGTGGACATAAAAATGAAATAAACTTGAAGGGTGGACAAAATTAGGGTTTTCGCATAAAAGATATATGAACTACTAATAATTAATTAGTAGTTCGCATAAAAGGTATGCGAACATGTAATTGATTAATAGTTCGCATATCTAGTATGCGAACTATTAACTTATATTATGAAATTAGTATATAATTTTAATTTACAATTTGTTATGAAATTAGATTAAATTACAATTTAATAATGACTATGAATTCACTTTTTATTTATAAAAAAAAAATAGACATATATTAAATTAAACTAAAAAAAGATAGACATATATTAAATACAACTAATAAAATATTAATAATATTTACAAAAATATTAGATTACAAATATTTAACAAAAAGAAAATTACAAATAAAAATGAACTACTCATCCGGATCCCTCCGCCCATGCCTTTCCTTAACATGGGAGGATTCGGGATATCTCGGAGATCTCCTCCGTCGGGGTGATCTACGGAGCGCTAGGGGAACATCAGAGTCCGACTCCTGACTCCCCTGCTCTACTTCGCTGGCCGCTGATGCCGCTTCATGGAACGGTGTCTGTGGAACCGCGTCTGCATCGTAGAGGACATCCGTCAACTAAGGGCCAATCTGGTGGGAGGAATCCGACTCTGCTGGGGCTGCTGCTGGAGGAGCCGGTGTTGCTGCCGGAGGATGGACCTGACGCCGTCTCCCGCTCTGTGGTACCCGTCCTCCCTGCCCGACCCGTCTGAGAGGCCTCTACCCCTCCTGCTCCGGCTGTTCTTGTGAAACAGGAATGTATGTCTGGCTGGGACGGCATCAAGCTGCGTCTGCTGGGTCTGCAACCCCTGCTGGAGACCATCAATGACTCTAGCAACGAATTCCGCCATATTTTCTTGTCTGCTCCCCAGAGTGAGAAGTCGCTGCTAATACTCTAGCGCATCTCTCAGAACTTCTGATAATGCTCTAGCCTATCACAGACAACTAATTGATAAAAATATTCTAAAAACCTAAATTAAAAAACCAAAAATTGTAAATATAACTTACCAGAGCTGTGTATGCCTCCGCAGATCCGATATAACCAGGAGCTGCAGCTACAGTCCTCCGCTCCTCCGGGTTGTTGATGAAGTTGACTGTTCTCTCCTGGAACCATGCGAGGTACTCCCGCGAAGCCTCTGCAGAGCCGATGAAATCTCCGGCTGCCAATGTGTTGTGTCGATCCTCCCACCATGCGACGAAGGACTGGTGGAATAGGAGCCAGTCCTCGCTCGGTCGTCCAATCCGGCTAATCTTGTGCAAACGCTTGTGCTCGTCTGCACCCAATAGTAGAGTCGGTTCGGGTATCTCCTGACGATACCTGAACTGTCTCAACGTCCGATTCGGGACGTGGAACTCGATCACCTCAATAAATATTAACTGAGTGACGGTCATCCAGATCCCACGCCCCGCTCAGCATTGGGGCGGGAGAGCATGCAGCAGTTGCTCTCCATACGGCATCCACATAAACTGCCGTATATATATAATTATATACTAAACCATACTAGAAAAATAAAGTAAAATAAAAGAAAACAACGATAACTGAATAAAACATACCTCAGCAGCTGTCATGACTGACAACTGATCTCTATACCCCAGCAAGTTATGGCTGATGATGTTCTGAACATTTTTCTCAATACGTCATCTAAACAAAAATTTAAATGCAAGAACCAATGACTAAAATAGCAAAAATAAATGTCATGTACTAAAATATTGTTAAATTTTAACTAATTATAAATGCGATATTTTAGTATACATACCTACGCGCATATGGACATCCGTGGATCACCGGAGGATGCATACCCGGGAGCGTAGGTCGAAGGATGGCGATCTTCTCCCACGCCCAAACTTATAAACCAACAATTTATAACTAATTATAAAAACCTAAAGCCTAAACATTTTAAAATACATTAAAATCTTTGAAATTGAAATAATTACCTGGACTACCAGCAGACAACCTCCGATATAAGAGGAACCCATCGCTGCCTGGCACAGGTTCCGGTATAGAAACGCCAAGACGACACTACCCCAACTGAACTGTTGACAGCTAGCGAGGTCTTCAAGCATGAGCGCCAAAATCAGCAACGTGCTTTTCTTGGAGGAGTCACAAAAGAGGAAACCTCCAAGTAACCACAACACGAAGCTGCGAGCATGTTGCTGGAAAACGTGCTCCAGCGCTGTGGTCTCTGAAGGCGTCAGCAGATGAGCGATTATGCTACGGAGCATAATCCTGCTGCCCCTGATATCAGCCTCGGCCGGCTCGAACCCGTAGAAATCAGTGAAATACTGGGCCTACCCAACGCCGAGTCTTTGAAAACGACCGCTGACCGGCCGTCCGTTAACGGGGACTCCGAGAATAACCTTCACATTCTGGAGCGTGATGGTCGCCTCTCTGATAGGCAGGTGGAAGGTATGTGTCTCCGGGCGCCACCGCTCCGCCAAAGCAGACAATAGGGCTCAATCGTAGTATATGGACCCTATTCTTCACATCGGCCCGAAGTGCAGAGTTCGGGCATCCTCCGCTTCCAGCAGTCTCCATATCTGAGTGTCCGCTCGTCTTATGCTGAGCGGACTGTCGTATGCTCGCTTCCTACAAAACACGTGGCTTAATCTGTGTTCCTGCTGCAGGAACAGCAGATCGCCGCTCGCAGGCCCCTGATCCAGGATGTGCTGCTGCTGAGATGATGACTCTCCACGCTCCATTCCTGCGGCCCGTACGTGTTAATTTATGATTCATTATATTCTAATATTATGCTATTTTTAACAACGCTAAAAACCTAATGTATAATTAAATATTTTCTACTTAAAATTTATTTTCTAAGTTAATAGCACGTAAATTGAGATAAAAATCCTATATCCTACATAACATGGCAAATAATATTATTACGCGAATAAATTATGCTTCGATAAACATATATATTATTTCAATTTTTTTCTAATTATACACCCTATTTATTTTTTTCTAATTATACACCATATTTATTGAATTATTCTCACAAAATTCTAAATATTTCTAAGCATACACCCTATTTATTTTACTCATGCATATTATTTCAATTATCAAATTCTAAATTACAAGTAACCTAAACCCTAAATAAATATAAAATACTAAATTCAAAATTAGAAAACATACCTTTTTTCGCAAATATTCCTAAATATTTTCTCTCCCAAGCTAAAACTTACAAAATTTAACGTTTTTAGTTTGTGAATGAAAGAAAAGTGGAATTAATTTTGGTAAAAAAAGAACTGCTGGACGTCTGATGGGGTTCTGCTACAAGTTCGCATAAACCTTTTGCCAACTGATTTAAAATTTGAACAAGTTCGCATAAGATACATGCGAACTTGTTCCGCGTGGCCACGTGTCATCATCTGCTTCGTCTACCTAAACGACGCCATTAATACCGTCATTAAGGCAACAACGCTGTTTACCATTGCAAGTTCGCATACATCTTATGCAAACTTGCATTAAAAAAATGAAAAAAAAATTATATTCGCATAAGTTTTATGCGAACCGTTTCAGTTCGCATACAGTTTATGCGAAAACCCCTTCTCATGTCCACTTTCAAATTTTAAACTCCTTTTTTGTATATGAATCCGATTTCCAGTGACCTCCAACCAACTTCCAACAGTTCGTACGTCTACCTACGGTGGGTTTCCGGCGACCTACGATCACCGTTCTCTTCCTCTACATCCCCTCTATCGAACAATCAGGCCGAAATTCCCGCATGCATGCTAGGTTCTAAGATATAACCTCTTAACGTTGCTTCATCAACACTGTTTTTTACTAGAAACTATTTTCTCTTTCTATTGTGTTTTGCTTCTCTCCCAATTTCCAACCACTCTCTTCCCTTCTTATCACTTCTAACCTTCTCCTACAACTCTAAGGAACACATTGAAGGTGTTAAAAACAGATGGTTTTCCCTTTTGTTTCTCTTTTCTCTCTCTTTTCTCTCTTTTCTCTTTCTTTCTCTCTTTCTCTTTTCTTCTCAGTTTCAGCTCGATTCCTCTCTGTTCTCTGTCTCTTCCACCTCTTCAACCCTCTCTCCAGAGAGCTAATCACCTCTGGAACCAAGCCACCTATTAAGTTTTCCACCTTCTACTTAGTTTTAATAAAAAACTTATCCAATTTTCCTAAAATCCTAAGTTACCCTTTCTCTTCTTCTTTGTTTCTTTTAATTCCAGGCCACATTTTGTTCCAGCACATGATTTCAGTTCATTTTTAAGGTCAAAATAATAACAATAACATATGTTTGAAGTTTCGTCAAAATCGGAATTCGAAAATTATTCGCGGTTAGGTCAATACCCTAAACCGATTTCGAAACCTCGATGATTTTTGCGGAACCGAAACCGTACAACGTCGTCGTAGTTTTAGGGTTCCAAAACTCTTAAAATTATATATATAATCATGTCAAAAAATTTCAAAATCATTTGGTTTAGATTTTTTCGCGTTTCCGACGTTTTTCGGTCGCGCAAGCCGAAAACCCCTAATCGGTCCTCGTTTGCGTCTTCCGATGGTAAATAAGCTTAAAACATAACTTGTTTATCATATTCATTTTAGGGGTAATTACTATTGGGTCCCTGAGGTTTGACCTAATAGACTCGGAGGTCCTTCTATTTTTAAAATTGTATCAATTAGTCCCTAACTTTTTAATAATAGACTCTCAGGTCCTTTCGTCCACTTTGACCGTTAGTCAACAGAAAAAGTCAACTTTTTTTTTTCAAAATGACAAAACTACCCTTTGGTTTATTTGAATCGAACCATGATTTATTTGAATTGAACTGGACTAATTAAACTCAATTTTAAATCAAACCACTATAAAAATTAAAAATAATCAAAGTGGGGCTCAAACCAGGGACTTTTAACACATTAGGACTTTTAACCAATTATACCAAGACACTTTTTATATGTTAGTATGACTTGATAAGATGTTATTGTGTAAGGCACAACCATTCACCTTTTATGACTATAGCAATTATCTATTCTTTCAATTCAGATTTTATTAAATAATTACATATTTATTTTTTTATCATCCTAGACAAGTCTGAAGGTTAAAAGAGAAAGTTTAACTTTTCCGAAAAATTTAAAAAGAATTTACAGAAAATTGAGCGTTTATTTGGAGAAATTAACAAAAATTAGAAAACTCATATTTTTTATTTGGAGAAATTAACAAATATTAGAAAACTCATATTTCTAATTCAAGAAAATGAAATATTTATTGGAGAAAAAAATCGTTGACTAACGCCGTTTTTGGACGGAAGGACCTGAGAGTTTATTATTCCAAACATTAGGGACTCGATGATATAATTTCCAAAATAGAGGGACCCCAGAGTACATTAGGCCAAAAATAAATCTTTCATTTCCTTGAATTAGAAATATGGATTTTCTAATATTTGTTAATTTATCCAAATAAAAATATGAGTTTTCTAATTTTTGTTAATTTCTCCAAATAAACACTCAATTTTCTGTAAACTCTTTTTAAATTTTTCGGAAAAGTTAAACTTTCTCTTATAACCTTCAGAATTTTCTAGGATGATAAAAAAATAAATATGTAATTATTTAATAAAATCTTAATTGAAAGAATAGATAATTGCTATAGTCATAAAAGGTGAATTGTTGTGCCTTACACAATAACATCTTATCAAGTCATACTAATACACAAAGGGTGTCTTGGTATAGTTGGTTACTATGCATTATAATGTGTTTAAGGTCCCTGATTCGAGCCTCACTTTGATTATTTTTAATTATTACAGTGGTTTGATTTAAAATTGGGTTTAATTAGTCGGTTCGATTCAAATAAACCAAAGGGTAGTTTTATCATTTTGAAAAAAAAAAAACGTTGACTTTTTCCGTTGACTAACGGTCAAAGTGGACGGAAGGACCTGAGAGTCTATTATTAAAAAGTTAGAGACTAATTGATACAATTTTAAAAATAAAGGGACCTCCGAGTCTATTAGACCAAACCTCAGGGACCCAATAGTAATACCCCTTCATTTTATTCCTTAATATTTTTATATCATTGTTGATGTTCGATTTGGATTTTTACCAAAAAAGGTGGTGATAAAATATTTTTGAAATGCGCGTGCCGAGCTAGTCGGTCTTAAAATAATTTTTAGAGTCGCCACCCGCTTTCGGGACACCAATTTTAATTTTAAAAAATGTGACTCCGTTTTAATTTAAAAGCACTGGTCAAAAAATAGAATTTCTGGGTAAGGGGGTAAGGTACGATGGTCTAAATTTTATTTAAACCGCCGCCCGGCAAAACCGGCCTCTTGGTTTGTTTAATTTCCAAAATTTAAGTTATATAATTTTTGAAAAAGCCGTTGCGTGATTAACTAGCGATGTTCCTAATTGGCGTTTTTCGGTCGATTGTGAAAATAATTACAAATAATTAGAGCGATAAATTGCTGAAAAGTAAAATGCGGAAAATAAAACCTAAAACTAACTACAAACCGAATCCCTATTAAATTACATTCTACCCAAATAAATCCCCACATTAAATCCCAAA
>CANUEY010135241.1:0-90240 GCA_948099555.1 Croton setiger
TTATTACGTTTGGGATAATAAGGCAAAATGGCATGTAATTAAATAATAGTAATTATGTGTGTTTGATATTTGGAATATGTATGTTATAGGTTGGTTTATTATGTTGTGGTATAGTTTAACATGATGATTAAAATTGTAATATAAGCTTATAAAAAAAAATTGACATGTTTTATAACGTAAGGTATAAG
This sequence comes from Croton setiger, assembly GCA_948099555.1. Classification (NCBI taxonomy): domain Eukaryota; kingdom Viridiplantae; phylum Streptophyta; class Magnoliopsida; order Malpighiales; family Euphorbiaceae; genus Croton; species Croton setiger. The sequence continues at coordinate 189 of CANUEY010135241.1, forward strand.
AGAGGACGCTACATTCAACTAGCAGACATTCTAACTAAAGCAATTCCTAGCACTATGTTTAATCGTTGTTTGGTCAAGTTGGGCGTAGAAGATCCTACGGTCCAACTTGAGGTGGAGTGAAGGAATGCCAGTTTGAAGAAATAAAAAAGGAAAAACAATTTTATTAACATAAGGATTTGATTACATTCAATTTTCTCAAGGGATTAAAATTCGTTCCCATTAGTATTAGGACAATATAAACCTATATATAAACTATACAAAGATTGATAGAAATAACAAGTTTAATTGATTCTTCTTCCTCAATTCTTCTTCTGATATTAAATTAACAGTGGTGTCCAAAGCTAATTTAATTTTGATTTTTTTTTTTGTTTTTAGTTTTTAATTTTGGGATTTTTTGTTTACTGTTCGGATTTAGTTTTCCTTATTTTTATGTAAAGTACTAGAATTCTGACCTGCGCGATGCATGGAACATGTAACTAAATGTTAAGTTTTACTTATTTGTAATAATCATATTGTTACATAAATATTTGTGTTAGCTAACGTGAATTTTTTGAATAAGAACAAATTATCCTATTGTAATTACATACTATGAATTTATATTTATTGAAAAAAAATAATTTAATTGGTTTATAATGACAGTTCAAAATTTTAAATGCAACACTATCAGGACAAATTTCTGAAAATTTCCTTCTATACCACATTAACTGCCTTAAATTTTATTTAGTTTGTAGTCTTAAATTGGATAATGTAATAACTTCAAAAGTACTAAATATCATTTAAAACACAACTTCATTGTAAGTTAATCGTATCAATTTTAGCTCTTCGTTTTCCAGACACGTTCCTCATAGACATTGACAGTTATAATTGAGCTTGTAAAAATGGAGGAACACATTGAAGTCTAATATTTTCAGTTTCAAATTTGTTCATTCTTCTATTTGAATGTGTACACGATTCTTTCTTGAAGGAAAGTTCAACCAAATTATTTTCACACAACATCTTCAAGAAATTATTGACAACCTCAATATATTCTGCTGTATCTTTGGAATTGTCACTATATATTCTCTCTTCTAATTTCCACCATGCTTCATTATATGTTATTTGGAGATTAAAATGAAATTTTCACAACTGATGAACAATAAAATAGTATCCACAATAGAGTTTGGTGGTTGATGATATATTCATTAACCAAGTACTTTACGATGATGAAGGTTAATGTATTAAATTGTTTTCAACATCAACTTGTACTTTATTATCTCTCAACTGAAACATAAAAAATAATAACATTTCATTGTTGCAGATGTTAAATCCAAATTGCTCAAAGCAAGAATGTGAATGTAGTAAAAAAAATCTTGACGAGTTTGATAAGTTGTGTGATGACTTTCACATCACCAAGTTGTCATTAATCTTAGAAGAGGTAAACTACATAACAACATATCGTAGTTTTCAACTATCGAATGCTTCTATTAAATAGTTTAAAAGTTAAACAGAAAATCAACGGAAAATTAACTCATATAAATGGCAAATCAAAGTAATGTGATAATTATTACTAACATGGCAAAGCCAACAATCATAATAGCCAAATAGAAGAGAAAATACCAAAGTAATATGACAATTATTTCTTTAAATTCGAACTAAGTTCTGCAATATTAAAAAAAAAAAAAATCTCACTAATACTGTATATTAATATAATCAGGAATATTATTATTAAAATGTGCCGAATCAAAAATAACCTTTCGCAAATGGTTAAAAATGGTTTGGTTGTGAGTTTGGTGAGTATTTATATAAGTCCGGTGAATGCTTTACTTACAAAATCAGAATATAACATAAATCTCTCAACAATTAAAAATTTTTAATTAATATGGATATAATTTTTTAAATAATTATTAAGGTAAGTTTCCAATACTTATCATTTAAGAGAGCAATCAAATTTCAGAGAGCAATCAAATTCGTATTTTGATAAATAAATCACACCATATAATTGAATGTTTTTTTTAAAATAATCAGATTTCAAAAAGAAAATGAACTGATTTGAATGAGAAATTAGTTGAATTTTTATGAAAATCAATTTTCTTTTCTTAAAATTTAAATTTTGAAATCAATGAAAAATTTTAAAAATTTATTTCAAAATGAAATTTTGAAATGATTTCAAAAATTAAACAATTTCCATTTATGGAAATATTTACTTTATTTTTAATAATAAGAGAATTATAGTTGAATATGTGATTAATTATAGAATATTCTTATTTTTAATCCGAGAACCATAATAGATTGGAGATTGTTGTGTAATTGAATATTCTTAATATAATTAAATATTAAATTTAGCAAATTTTTTAATTCAATCAATAAATAACATCAATAGTGTATTTTTATCTAGTACAGTATTATCTATTATTATGAAACAAAATATTATTATGGGTCATAAAATTTAAATGAAAAAAAATATTAATATTATCAATAATGTAATTTAAATGAAATCAAATATTAAGAAAATGACAATTTAAAATTAACAAAAATATTTCTTAAGAACATAAAATTCAAAAGTGATGACATTGTTTTTTGTTATCTTCGTAAATTTTTCGAATTGGCATAGTCCGCCCTATTTACATTTTAATATGTTGAGTTAGAGATATAATTTTTACAATATTGGTTGAAAATTTATTCACTGAACGAATACGCGGACGATTATTTTGGAAAAGCTACACAATCTACTATTTATGGAAATGGTTATAGATTTTGGAAAGTGACAATACTATATAAAATTATGTCATTACTCTTGCCATTTTATTAAAAATACTTTTATATTTGCAAAAAAAAAAAAAATAAATATGTTTCTAATTATTTCTAAAAAGAATATTCTAATCATGATATTTTAAATCATTTTATATATATTTTCTTTATTTTTTAAACTATTATCATAAAAAGTCAAAAATGATATCTATTAGTGAGCTCAATAATATTAATAATTTTCTTTCTAAAAAGATAGTAATATATTACTAATTATATTGCTATAATATTTAATTATATTTTTTGGGCAATTGAATTTATCGCTACTGTTATGTGTGAGAATTAAACCTGTTGAAATAAAATGAATAATATTTTTAAGTAAATTGAATTTGTTGTTAGTGATAAAATAAATTTTCAGCCCTCAATTTCTTTACATATTTGATTTAAAAATAGCTATTCATCTAGATTTTTATTTTAACACGTAGAAATTGAAATTAAGTTAGAATTTAGTTTAAGTTATGAAAAAAAAATACAATTAGGGAAATTAATAAATTTAAGTGATCTTTAATTAATATTTTTCTAATTAATTAATGTATGAATTTTGTTGTTAGCATTTTAAACGGATATGCGGAGGATTGATATATATATATTTTTTTTACAATCAGCAATTCCTTTTCGCTCAATAATTTTTGTATGAAATTATGAATATTTGTTATATATTTGATTGTTTTAACATTTTGGAAAATCCACGCTCTTCCCTCTAGAGCATTAAAAATATCAACGTACTAAATTACTAATTTCACGTTATCACCAAAAGAATCCGAAAATGTTCGAATTAGAAGAAAGTCACTACGCAAACCTCCTTTCAAAATGATAATCGATTAAAATTGACAACATGAGCAACACAAATATTTAGATCGATCATCTCTCCTCGACTTAGTTGAAGAATGAGTTTCTCTAATTTTTCTTATAAAAATTATTAGAGAGGACAACCATTATTTAATTGTAGAAACTTAATTGCTTCAAAAATCTTATGATTTATCTAATATTTATAGAAAAGCTACACTATCTACTATTTATGGAAATGGGTATAGATTTTGGAAATTAACAATACTACATAAAATCATGTCCCTACTCTTGCCATTTTATTAAAAATACTTTATATTTGCGAAAAAATAAATATGTTTCTAATCATTTCTCTAAAAAAAATTCTAACCATGATATTTTAAATCATTTTATATATATTTTCCTTATTTTTTAAACTACCATCATAAAAAGTCAAAAATGATATTTATTAGTGAGCTCAATAATGTTAATAACTTTCTTTCTGAAAAGATAGTAATATATTGCTAACTATATTTTTAAGGAAATTGAATTTGTTACTAAGAATTAAATCTGTTTAAATAAAATAAATAATATCTTTAAGAAAATTGAATTGTTGCTACTGTTATTGATGGGTCGAATCCACTAAAAATAAAAATCTGCTCTCCTACAAAACAAACTTGTAAATAATGTGAGAAGGGTCGAACTCTAGGGACTAGCTTGTTGTAAATAACCAGAATTAAAAATAAAAATAGATAAAGTAAAGGGGAATTAAAAATAAAAAGGAAATTGATTAATTGAAAAATTAAAATAAGCAACAGAAATTAATAATAAATTGAAACGATAGAAAACGGATTCAGTTAAGGCGTACCGCGACGCGAAATTCGATTCGATTAATAATAAATTGAAACGATAGAAAACGGATTCAGTTAAGGCGTACCGCGACGCGAAATTCAATTCGATTGATCATTGATTTTAAGAATGGTTTCTTAATTTATATTACAGATAAGTTATATCCAGGAAGAACGTCGACCCAACCAATTCTACCGTAGTAATAGGTTGTTAAGATACGATCTAATAACAACCCCTAATTAACTAGTAATCCTAAGTACGACGAACGATTTAACCGTTAATTGCATTAAAAACTAGTAGAACCCTACTCAGATTAACAGAAACTACGAGCATGCATTTAAATCTGATTATATTCTTCCTTAACATAAACCAAAAGGTTCTACTCAATCAGATTATATTAATTACTACTCTATCGATCTAACCAAACAATTACGGATTTGATTCTATCGAATAGTTATGGAAATTGCTATCAAACAAAATAACGGGCCATGTTAATTCATTCAATAGAATTTCGCTAGGGGATATATTTTCCCAATAAATCACAGAAAGAATATAAATGCAATATATATTAAGGAATTCAATTAAGTTTATTAATCTCACAATCGAAATCAAACTTCTACCTTGGTTTAAGCCTTAACTAAACAAAGAAAATTAGCCACGCATGGCTATGACAGAAAACATAATGAAGAAGAAGAAAGAATTGCGAAAATAGCTGTTCAACAATGAAAATTTCGTCCCTCTAATTCTGATGGCGAAAAGTATCTACAGAAAGACCTAAAACTGACTTAAATATCTCTCAAAAGATAGGGTCAACTAATATAATAACAGGACCCACTAAAATTAATAATAAATCGGTCTTCCAGACTTTAAAACGAGCAGAAATAATCCTTGAGATGTTTTGGGCCAGCAGACCTTTTAAAATAAATTGTGTCTCCCGTTTTCTGCTTAGTCTCGCCCACGACTAAAGATCAGATTGCTTTTTGCAGTTTCAATTTTTATTCAAAACGCTTCAATTATGCTTTTTTTTCGCTCCATTCATGACAAATCCAACTTTTCCTAGTACAAAAATAAATAATCAAATAAAACTATATTTTTAAGTACAAATTACGCAAAATCAATACATAACAATAAAAATAAGTTGAATTTGCATGGTATCAAAAATCCAAATCACTATATTTGAAATTAGCTAGTAAGCAAGAAAAACTAAGTAATGACTAATCATAAGAGATTAACAAAAGCTTAAAATAAGGAGTAGTCACTTGTCACCACATGGGAGCTTAAAATTCTTTAAACACTTATGACCTCATGAGTGATGTTTTTTTAGATTCTTTCCCTCTTTTTTTTAACTGTCATAAATCTTTATTTTAGGTTCATGTTCAAATTATTATTCCTTGTTAATTAATTAGGCTTCTTAATTAATTCTAATTTATGAATATCTCCTTCTTCACAGGTTGTATGTGCTTTCTGTAATTTTAAGTTAAATTCATTTCTAGATTCTCAACATGTTCCTTCTTTCTACTTTGTCCAGAACATCCAAAATTCATGTATAATTTAATGTTTTTTTTTTCTAAAGAAAAATGTCCATCCATAATTTGGATTAAGGAAGGATAAATGAATCTTAATCGAATTTTCAAAATATTTTATATGACTTTAAGATGAATTAGATTAATTTATATGGAATTTTTTAATGTAACTGTTCAGATGGAACCCTATTTATTAGGTATACGACAGTCTGGCTAGAAAAATTTGGGTATATTTGCTTGTTTTAATAGTGCCCTGCCTACATTGAGTAACTTCTTATGCTTTCTTTTTACCCGTACATTTTGTTAGGGTGTGTATGGGCAAAATGTTTGATGTAAAATGACTTTAGTTTGGGAAATAATGAATTTGTCTAATTGTTTGACTATTTCATATTTGAATTGCAATGTATGCTATGATATGAGTACGACGAATGTGGGATTGGCCGAGAGGAATTTTATATATATGGTTACATTTTTTATGATGTGTATATGACAGTATAACTGAAAGGTAACTCCATGATAGTGTTATTGAAAGATAATTCCAACTTCATGGTTTATATGACAGTGTTATCGAAAGGTAAACCCGTGACAGATAATTAAAAGATAGTCCTGATTTATATTTATATATATGGCAGTATTACTCAAGGATAACCCAATAAACTAAGGAGGAATAAAGATGGATAATTTTATTTGATCTTGTTTGTTATGTAATAATATATATTATGTGTATGTTAGATGTTTTCTGTTATACATGAGATTTACTGAACAATTTAATTGTTTATACCCTATTTTCTCGATATTCTACTAAAGCGAGAATCAGTCTTTTTCTTTCTCGAGCCGAGCGATTTGAGTCGGATTAATTAGAAATTCTATTTAGACGATTTCCAACTTGTAAAATAATTTCATATTTGAGTCCTGTAATCTAAAAAGAAAAAAAATTTCAAATAGTAATTTTTATATCAACTTATATTTTATCTTGAGATTTGTATAGTCGGACTTTAATTTGGTTGCATCGCCGTTCGTTACCAGACAAGAAATATTTCCCCTCATAATGAACTTAATATTAAATTATCACTCTCATATTATTTTATTAAAAAAATACAATTTCAAAATTTAAATTTAAAATAGAACAATGGTATTAACCAATTAAAATTAACTTTTGAAAAACTATTTTGATAAATAACAATATTTAATATCTGTATTTTATGGAGTTTGTATAGATATAAACACTATTGACTATCAGAATAAGCTATTTTGATTATTTTAAACAATTTATTTTCAAATTTTTTTCTCAATAATATATTGATTAATTTTCAAAAATAAAAATTACAAACAAAATTAACTAATTAAAATAAGAACTTCACTTATTAACAAAGTTGGTACAAATACCAAAACCCAACAAGAAAACAAGCATATAACACAAACCCATAATACTTCTACTACAACATGACCAAAACACACGTACACAGTTAGTAATAAACAAAATTTTAAACCTTAATTAGCTTTATTAGTTACCTAGAAGTGTCAATAACCTTAACATTAGGTTTCTTGATTTTGGAATTAAATTGAATATGCAAAAATATAATCTTAATTTCCAGAATTTTGTAATATATTTTCAAATATTTGTTTTAAAAAACTGTCCCTTAATTTCCAAGCTTCATTAATTGTTCAAAATTTTCGTTTGCAATCATTTTCTTTTAAGATTTTCCCAAAAGCCTATCTTAATTAATTTAATCAAAATTACAAACAAAAATAAACTAATTAATATAAAAACTTGATTTTATTAACAAAGAAACTGATACAAACATTACATAAAAAGTAAAAACCAAAAAAAAAGGCACACAACACAAACCCATAATACATCTAAGACAACAATTTATTATATATGGTGATTAAGAACACCATACTGATTTAATTAATTAAACCAAAACACACTTTAAACCTTAATTAGTTAGCTTAATATTAATTACCCAGAAATATCAATTGCCTTAACATCAGGTTTCTTGATTTCAGCTTTAGGCACAGTGACAGTCAAAACTCCATTTTCCATGCCAGCCTTAACTTCATCGACCTTAGCATTTTCCGGCAACCTAAACCTTCTCAAAAACTTACCACTTGACCTTTCAACTCTATGCCACTTGTCATTTTTGTCTTCTTTTTCTTTATTCCTTTCTCCACTTATTTGTAAAACTCTACCTTCTTCTATTTCCACTTTCACTTCTTCCTTTTTTAGCCCTGGAAGATCAGCTTTAAAAATATGAGCTTCTGGTGTCTCCCTCCAGTCTATACGTGTGTTAGCAAACGCTGTCGTTTCGTTGGAGATGTCGGAACGTGGAGTCGAAAGAGCTGTGCTTGTGAATGGGAAATCATGAAATGGATCCCAAACGTCAAGAGAAAATGGATCGAAAATGTTTGTTCTTCGACCAAAGAAACTGCTTGGAATTAGAGACATTTTCTTGATTATTATTGAAGGTTTCTTGATTTAGGGTTTTGTTTGTTTGTTTGTTTTTGTGGTAGGATGTATTTATAGTGGGTATTTTTTTTTTTCTTGCTATTTTGTTATTCGGGTAAAGAGTATTATGGTGAGTTCGTGATGTTTCATGAAAAAGATGGAGATCGTTCTCGAATGTGGTTGAAATTCTTGCATTGGACTATGGGCTTTCATTATTCCTTTAACCTGAAATACAGAACAGAACAGAGTAATGAAAGGGTGAATTTGTAAAAGCAACAGATTTTTTTATGGGGTCCATTAATTTTGTACGTGAGGTGGCAGGTGGAGATTGGATGGGATAAAGGAGTAAAATCTTCCACTGCTTTCCACAACTCTCGTCAATCAACTAGTAAATTTATTATCAGAAACTACTAATTTATGTTCACCTAGTAGTGAAGTTAACCGCAACCGGCCTGGTGAACTGCCGGGCCGGAGAGTCGACGGTTAATTGGCGGACGTGGTGGATCGGTTAACCAGCGTTCGACCGAAAAAAGTTTAAAATTTTAAATTAGTTCTGATTAACTGACGGTTGAATTGGACGTTCGGGCGGTTTAAATACAGTTCAAGGTTCATGATGGTTCACGGTTCAAAATCTGTTGAACCTTAACTGAATCACTGACTGACCGGTTACAGTTCCGATTCGATTGGTCACGATTCAGGAGCGGACTGGGCTGGTTAGGCAGCGGACTAAACCTGGTGGGCCAGTGGGCCTAACCGGCCATGACCTTGTCTATGTTCACTTGTTGTTTTTTTTCTGTTTTCTTATATATATATATTTTTCAAAAAGAAAAAAAAAATTGATTCTTTTTTTCATGTTGAATTGATGAATTTTAAATTTGATTTATAGATCTTTTACTACTGCATAGTGTGTTGTATGTAAAAACGAGTAGATTGTAAATTGACAAATTTTATCATAATTATTTAAATTTAATTGTAAATGTATTAAAATTTTGTTATTTATACAAATGAAGTTTCGTAAACCTTTTATAAACTCATGTTACATGGACAAGATGAAATTTGATTACTTAATGACAAATTTTAATTTTTCACATACTTATTATAAATCTATTATAAAATAGCTGTAAACCACCGCATTTGATACATGCATGTTGGATAATCCTATTTCTTGTGTAAAATGGCCGTTTTTCCAATGACTTTTAAATTTAATTATTTGTTCTTTTGCTTCATAAATGTTTTTTTTTTTTTTTTACAACCAATAAAATTTTGATCCTTTTCACAAATAAAAGTTTTCTTAAGTTAATTATTTTTAAAACAACCTAAATAGAATTATGAATGAGAAATAGAAAAGATAATTTTTAATAAAATAATACATATATTTGATATTTGAAAAAATAATATAATATATTTGATTATTAGAAAACTAACTTTTTTTGCTATGAAAAAAATATGAGAAAATAAATATATTTTCTCGTAGTTTCTTATATTTTCTTTATAATAAAAAATGTTTTTTACTTAATTATGAAACCATGATACTGTATTCCTAATATTAAACATATGTGATATTTATTTAAAATTAATTTTGTCAAAAAACAATTACTTAAAATTAAACTAGAAATTAATGCTATCTAATAGAAATAACATTCTGCTGGATTTAAAGAAATGCATAAACTAGGGCCAAGCTCTAGGGCAGGCCCAGGATGATCCAGTACCATTAAGGTTTCAAACCCTATGATTTGAAAACCTTGAAACCTTATTAGGTTGTTCTTGTTCATTAAAGAACAAACAGAGCCATCTTTTCTGAAGCTTTATTTCTGAATCTGCAATGGAGGAAAGAAAAGGAAGAAGACTACTTCTTTTTCCATTTCCATTACAAGGCCACATCAACCCAATGCTTGAGTTAGCAAATATTCTTCATTACAAAGGTTTCTTCATTACTATAATCCACACTACTTTCAACTCTCCAGACCCTTCAAAATATCCTCACTTCACTTTCCATTTCATTCAAGAAAACTTAACAGAAACTGAATCTTCAACTAAAGATATTTTATCTCTTCTTTCACTTCTTAACATCAAATGCTTTAACCCTTTTCAAGATTGTTTGTCTAATTTATTGTCTAATTCTTTTGATGAGGAGCCTATTTCTTGCCTGATCTCAGATCCTATTTTTCATTTCACTCACTCTGTTGCTAATAATCTTAACCTTCCTATACTTATGTTAAGGACTGGTGGTGCTTCTTCTTTTCTTGTTTTCTCTGCTTTTCCATTTTTAAAAGAAAAGGGTTATCTTCCAATTCAAGGTATGAACTTTTACATTTAAATTTTAGATTTATAATTAAGCGGAAGCAATTTGCGTAGAACATTACAATTTGTTCAATAAAGACTAGATCTTTCGCTTTTTTTTATGTTCCATATATTTTTTCCTCATGTTGAGTTCAACTAATTGCAATCTTTTATCTTTATTTATTCATTTTTGCATTAGAATCTCAATTGGAAGAGCCAGTTTTGGAGTTTCCACCACTCAAAGTTAAGGACCTTCCTGATATTAATATAAGTCAACCAGAATTACTATATGAATTAGTAGTAAACATGGTGAATGGAACCAAGGGATCTTCAGGGCTTATTTGGAATACATTTGAAGATCTTGAGCAATCTGCAATCGATACAATTTGCGATGAATTTAACATCTCAGTTTTCCCAATTGGGCCATTTCACAAGTTCTTTCCTCCATCATCATCATCATCATCAAGTAGTTTATTATCACAAGATGAAAGTTGCCTTTCTTGGTTAGATAAACAAGAACCAAAATCAGTACTATATGTGAGTTTTGGTAGTATTGCTTCAATAAAAGAAAGTGATTTTTTGGAAATAGCCTATGGACTAGCTAATAGTAACCAAACTTTCTTATGGGTGATCCGACCCGGATTAGTCCATGGGGAAGAATGGGATAAGCAATTACCAAATGGGTTGATTGAGGATTTGAATAGTAGAGGTAAAATAGTGAAATGGGTACCTCAATTACAAGTGTTAGGTCATTTTGCAATAGGTGCATTTTGGACACATAATGGTTGGAATTCTACATTGGAGAGTATTTGTGAAGGAGTTCCTATGATATGTATGCCTTGTTTTACTGACCAAAAAGTTAATGCAAGATATGTAAGTGAAGTTTGGAGAATTGGGTTGCAATTAGAAAATGGATTTGATAGAGAGAAAGTAGAAAAGATTATCAAAAGATTAATGGTGGAGAAAGAAGGAGAAGAAATAAGAAAAAGGATATTGGATTTGAAAGAAAAATCAAATCTTTGTTTTAGGGAAGATGGGTCTTCAACTCACTACTTGGATAAATTGGTTAATCATATTTTATCTTTAGAGTCTTTTATTTTCAAGTCTCGGTAGTTTAATTATTTTTTACGAATAAGACACAAAATTATGTGGATCACATCGATTTAGTGTTTGTTATTTTATTTTAAATAATGAATAGAAGATTAATCAGATCATATTTAGTTTACGAGATGTTCAAATAATCAAATTTATGTCCGTTTATCTGGCATTGGCTTGAAGATTGCACCAATTATATGGGGCTTAGGCGTTAGTTTTGATTTGCAAAATTAGTGTTAATCTTTTGATTTATTGAAAGAAATGAAATCATGCGAATTGGATTTTTTCAGTTATTTAAGAGAAAAAAGTTTGTATTAAGTTTATATTAATTATATGATCCCATGAGTTAATATAGGACAAAAAGACAATTCCATTGATAAAAGATAATTTGACTGTCCAATAAGAACATGACACGCATACCTAAGCCACCATGTGCCCTTCCTGTCGATCAGTCGTTGGTCAGTGGTGTTAGGTATTCCACGTTCATGCAAATACGACGACAGATTAATTTTGAGACAAAACTTTCTTATTGTACATGCATATATGTATGCATATGATAAGTTAATTTATTATAGGTCCCATAGTTGAATTAGTGACTGGCCATTTACATGTTTTTGTCGACCATACGGAATTGTATTTGTCCAATCAAATCAAATAACTAATATAGTTTGATATCTTTCAGCATCTACAATTCAAAAACATTGACTGGGATATACATCTCGGAGTGCAACCGTAGCACATTGCTGTAACGTGGTTCTACCCATAACTGGGTTTTGTTACACCTATTGCCGACGGAAACAAAGCAGATGATAAACTTGGTGAAACCAGTTATCAACCTATTTGTAAACAGGTATGTGTGTTATTGTGAGAGTATATACTCTTTTTTTTTTAATGAATTGTGGGCTTATTATTATATTGCTCCATGAAATTTTCGTTTTGTCACAAATACGTCATACTTTGAATTTTATCGCTGATACACTTTCAACTTATAGACTTCGTCATAATTATATATCATTTTGGATGAAATTGAAATAAATTAAAATTTGAAGAAGCTTTCATGGTATTCGGCCAACCCCAATATATATTCTCTTACTTTTTTTAGCAGTTTCATTAACCAAATAAGAAAGTAAAGAAAAATAAAAGTTACTCCTTCAATTTTATTTTATTTTTATAATTACCCTTCAAATCAACTTTTTCCAATCTTTATTTTTCTATCTCAGTTCTAAGAATTATAAAAATAATTATTTGTTTGAAAATTTCACTTTTCGTGTGATTTATAAATTATTTGCTTTTCTCTTGATCTCGTCTTTTTGACAGGGATGAATAATTTTAATTGAAAACCAGTTCATTTATATTATCTTATTTTCTTGTATTTTCTCATCAACCAAACAAAAAGGTTGAATGGAAAAAAAGAGAATTAAATAAATACTCTAAAAGCTTCTTCAAAGTTTAGTTTGTTTAAATTTCATCTATAATAAAAAAAATCAAAGTATATAAGAAAGTATATTAGTAACAAAGTATAAAATATGTTGTATTTGTAATAATACAAAAAGTTCAGGGTGTATTATAGTGATAGGTCATGAATTGTGAGACTATATACTTGTTCTGTAAATTGACTTTTTCCTCAATTGTTTATGCATCCTAAAATGTGTTTTTGTACTAATCTTGAAATTCAAACAAAGTATAAATAAGCAGAAAACTTATTAGAAAATCTTATGTACTAATCTTGATGTTTTTGTACTCTCATCATCTTAATATCTTCAATCAAACGGTAAAGATTACAATAAGATGATCCACCTTCAATAACACTCTTTTCTGCCAACCTTGCCATCCTAGAAGCTGATCTAACATAATCATCTCTCCAATTCACCATTAAATCATTCACCATTTCCACCACAACTCTCCGATCGCAAACATCTTTCATATCGAATCCTAAATTCCAAATCCTGTCCACGAATCTACTATTAATTTGTTGGTCAACAAAATAAGGCCAACAGATCATAGGTACACCTGCTACTATGCTTTCCAAAGTCGAGTTCCATCCATTATGCGTCAAAAACCCACCAACCGCTCTATGCGCCAGAACTTCTTCTTGTGGTGCCCATCCGACTATATATCCATTTTCTTTACAACCTTCCTGAAACTCTTCAGGAAGGTTTGCGATAACAATACCTTCCTGATCGGTAATAGAGTTCCTTCGTATAACCCACAAGTATCCCATTTTACTATTAACTAGACCATGCCAGAACTCTGTAAGTTGATCTATTGTCAGCTTCGTACCACTACCAAAGCTTACATACACTACGGAGTGCGAAGGTTGCTTGTCGAGCCAATCAATACATGTCCAGTCTACCTCCAAGATACTATTCGAGGAATGACTCGATTCTTGCGAATTTGTGCTTCTTGTTTTGATTGTTTTCAACAGCTCGTGGATCGGTCCTATTGTGTAGGTTTTGGGGCAGATATTGTCTCGAATTTGAGATAGTATTGGTGATTCCAGATCTTCAAATGTGTTAAGAATGAAAGCTTGTGCTCGAGTCGTTTGTCTTGTCTCTTTAACAAGCATAGAAAAATTAGGTTCAGACATGTCTTTAGCTCGACACAAACTAGGAAGATCTCTTTTCCTGAGAAATGTCTCCATTCCTGGAACTTTTGTTACAAGTGTATCCATGTCTTCTTCTCCTTCAATTTGAAACAAACAAAAGTAGCCATTTAACAAAAAAATTCAATGACTTACGAGCATATTATAGAAAGGTTAAATCATGTCAATTTTAAAAAGAAATTATAAGGAAAATGGTCATTAATTAACAGAACACACAATTTTGTCTAACGAAATTATAATTCAAGGGAAAAAGTTTATATTTAAGTACATAGTCAAATTATAGATTGAATGTAAGTTCATTGATAAAATTGTAAATATTCCAATCGAGAAAAAAGATACCTTTGATCGGAAGTTCGCCGGCGTCTATCATATCTGGGATACAAAAATAAGACCAAATAGCACAAGCACTAACTGTCCGGAAATAAATAACTGGGATTCCAAGCTTAGAAGCAATATCAGCAGCAAATCCAAGAATCCCATCAACTATTATACAGTTAATTTGTGGATTAGATTCAGTAAGCAATTTTTCAATTAATGGGTTACCTCTAAATTTCATTGCTTCAATCAAAGTCACCGCATCAACTTGATCGAACTTTAAACAATCAGGTATTTTAACAAATTGAAATCCTGGATATTTCAGAAAACGAGCTTCAAGATCTGTAAAACGTTCCAAACTTTCATGGCTGTGCTCGGTGTTTAGGAAAGTTACAGAAATACCCGAAAGGCTGAAAAGCTCAGCTAGCTTAAGCATGGAGTTTATATGGCCTTGTGCTGGGAAAGGGAAGATTAGAACATGAGGAGATGAAATTTTTGAGCTTTCCTCCATTATTGAATAGCTAGCTTTTTTTCTCTCAGTATACTGATTAATAAGTAAAAAAAAAAAAGGAAGAAGAAGGATGATTTGAATGGCACCTAAAACTTTTATTAAGCCTAGAAAACGAGAGTTGTTTTATTCGTTTGCAGCCCTAATAGTAACCAAAGGTAGTTCACAAGGAACGATTTATAACAGCTTACATGAGGTTTATAGCAGTTTACAACAAGTTTACAAGAAATTTGACGATTTTATAAATTCTTCAATTCCCACATCCACCATTAGAGAAGAGTGCAGCATTAGTCACGCCAAGCACTTCCAAAATAATGCTTCCATCAATTTGGGTTTACAATTTACAAACTCTTTTGTAAACCCAAATTGAAATATAACTTAATTTAGTTTATGCTTCAATATAGATGACTAAATAAAAGTTAGTTCTATTACCATTACAATGCGGTTCAACACTCATGGATTTAATATCTTCAATCAAATGGTTGAGATTACAATAACATGATTGATGGTTTGATTAATTTCATATCATCAATCTAATGTCTTCAATCAAATGGTTGAGATTACAATAAGATGATCCACCTTCACTAATACTCTTCTTTGCCAACTCTACCATCCTTGACGCGGCTTGAGCATACTCTTCTCTCTTATCCACCATTAGATCATTTACCGTTTTCTCAACGATGCTTCTTTCACATACATCCTTCATGTCCAATCCCAATTGCCAAACTTCACCAACAAATCTACTATTGATTTGTTGGTCAACAAGATCGGGCCAACAGATCATAGGCACGCCTGCTACTATACTCTCCAACGTCGAGTTCCATCCACAATGTGTCAAAAATCCACCGATTGATTTATGAGCCAAAACCTCTTCTTGCGGTGCCCATTTTACAATGTATCCATTTTCTTTACAACCTTCCTGAAACACTTCAGGAATATTCTCAAGACTACCTTCCTGATTATTAATAATAGAGTCCGGTCTTATAACCCATAAGAATCTTGTTTTACTATTAACAAGGCCATGCCAAAACTCTATAAACTCATCTAGTTTCAACCTTGTAATGCTCCCGAAGCTTACATAGATCACAGACTTGGAAGGTTGCTTATCTAGCCACGCGATACAACTCCTATCCTCTTCCCAGAGACTATTCGAGGACTCGTACAATTCTCCGGTGCTTGGGCCTCTTGTCTTGATTGTTTTCAAGAGCTCGTGTAGCGGTCCAATGGTGTAGGTTTTGGGGCTGACATGGTGACGAATTTGAGATAGAATTGGTAATTCCAGGTCTTCAAATGTGTTAAGAATGAAGCCTTGTGCTCGAGTTGTTTTTCTTGTCTCATCCGCAAGTGCAGAAAGAAGAGGATCTGTAATATCTTTAGCTCTACATATACTTGGAAGATCTCTTTTCCTGAGAAATGTTTCCATTCCTGGAATTTTTGTTACAAGCCTATCCATGTCTTGTTCATCTTCAACTCCAACAAAAACCCAATTTTCCATAATAATTGAATTAGCAAAAATTCCAAACTCAAACACCAAAACAAGAAAAAGGGTTCATTAAAAAAGCTAATTAAATCAAGAATAATCATACCTTTGATCGGAATTTCGCCGGCATCAATCATATCAGGGATACAAAAATAAGACCAAATAGCACAAGCACTAACAGTGCGAAAATAGATAACAGGAATTCCAAGTTCATAAGCAATATCAGCAGCAAATCCAAGAATCCCATCTAATATCATACAATTAATTTGTTGATTAGATTCAGTAAGCAATTGCTCAATCAATGGTTTACTTGTTAATTTCACTGATTCCATCACACTCCCTACATTATTATGACTAGATTTCAAACAAACAGGAAACGTAACAAATCGAAATCCAGGAAATTTCAGAAAACGAGCTTCAATATCTGTAAAACGAGCTAAATTTTGTTGGTTATGCTGTGTGTTTAAGAAGGTTACAGAAAAATCTGAAAGGCTTAAAAGCTCAGCTAGCTTAAGCATGGAGTTTATATGGCCTTGTACAGGAAAAGGGAAGATTAGAACATGAGGAGATGAAAGTTTTGAGCTTTTTTCCATTTTTTTTTCTTGAAAGCTAGCTTTTTTTCCCCTGTGTTCTACTGATTGGTATTATATAGGAAGTAGAAGAAATAACAACGGAAAAAGGGTCACTGAGTCAATTATTAGATTATTGAATAATTTTTTTAATTATTTTTTTGTTGATGAATTATAATTTTCATTTGCGTGTTGTCAAAGTACTTGTTTGTTTGGGCAAAAATGTGAAAGATGATAGACCTATCAGTTTCACAGTAAAAGGTTTGTTTTTTGTGGAGGTTATTTTCGCAGTAGAAAAATAAGTTAAAAGTTCAGACCTTTAAGTTACAGTTTTGATATGATTTTTTTTTTTAAATATTTGGAAATTATTATTATATAAATTATTTAGGAGTTATTTTGGAGTAAGGCATAATTTATTTTTCGATTGCAGAAATGGACTCTGTAGAAATCAAAAAGGAAAAAAAATCTTTTCAAACTTTACAGTGAGCTGTAAAAAATATAATAAAATAAAATAAATATGAAAATAAAAACAAAATAGAAAACAGGAAGCAAACATCACCCAACCGTCCGTCAATCTTAACTCATCCGCCATCTTGTAGCCGATTGACAATCGAAGGGTATCGATTGACAACCTAAATGTTTGCGAATCTCCCGGTATCATCAGAGACGACGTTCGGTGGCTGCAAGCAACTCGAAACGTCATACCTAAAAACGAAGTGCCTCTGTTGAAAATCTCAAGTTTCTTTGAATACAACCAGTAATCAAATTGATCCAACCGATTTCTTGACTTTTTCTGTCGAGTAAAAGGTCGGCGTTGAGATTATATGAGATTTCAATCGACTTTCAAGCCTAATTCCATAGAGTTTCATCAATGGAGAATATGGAGTTTGGTTGTGTTGTTTCTATCTTTGTGATTTTCTAGCGGAATTTGAACATGAATCAACTTGAAACATGAAAGTTGGTGTGATTTTAACGAGTATCAAGCTGGAATCCATTAGATTAAATTGAGTTTCAGCTTGAAAGTAATCAGAAACCTGAGAACGGTCAATTTTTAAGCTTGCTATAAAATTGAATTTGTTAGAATCGACGTCAGATACCAAAAAACTGAAAGCTGTCGGAAGCTATTTGTAAATTTAACACACACTTTGTGAACCAGTAGCCAAAAATAAGCCTTTTTGGTTATTATTTTCAATTTGTGAACCTTAAAAGTCCTAAATGGTACAGTTTTTCATTATTTTGCTGAATTTCAATCTTTTGCATATTATTTTTATTTTTGGTGATAGTATCAGTATGTATCCAAATTATTTGATCTCATAAATTTGATTTTGACAATTTTTTTTTTTTAATTTTTATGATCTAAAAAAATTGTATCCCCTATATTAGAATTTGTAGCTTCTGCCTTTACCATGGTCATATAAGACAATTTAAATCTAACCATAGAGATGGCCACAGGCTGGAACGGGTTCGGGTCGCGGCCCGGCGAGCCATGGTTCAGCAGACGATAGGACTGAACCGATAACTGGCGGTTCGTCGTCAGGCTGGTTAACCGACGGTTCACGGTTATGCGGCGGTTTATCACCAGACGATTAGCTGAAGGTTCGAGTGGTTTGACCCGGTGGTTTTCGGGAGGTTAATCGATGGTTTTTTGGGCGGTTCCGATTCATTGTGGGTCACAGTTCAAAAAATGTTTAAACTTGAACCAGATAGCCGTCGTACGGTTCTGATTTGGACATTACGGTTCTAATTCGAGGCCGGTCCGATCACGGTTTTCTGGCACACCGAAACCGCCGGTTTTTCCGAATCAAACGGGCCCATGGCCACCACTACCTAACGAGTATGGTTATAAAAAAAGAAAAAGCAACGAGTATGTACTATTTGATATAGGTCTATTTCACAATTACTTCCTAACTACTTTAATAATGTCGGGATTGATTTCTTGGTAGATATCATATGGTGGCTCAAGCTCCCTGAGTTTTTGGTAGATAGCATTAAGTTCATCGATTGGAGCCTAACAACCAATATCAAGCACGCAGTCTTTTCGTGGGTGGTCCGACCTTACATTAGTCCATGCCTCGGATGACGGCCATGCTTGCATTCAAGGTTAGGGATGATTTGAGACAAAGTTTGGAATTTCCATAGTTTAGGGGACCAATTGGAATCACCAATTATCACAAAATCAAAGAGAATTATAGAATCTTAAATCTTAAACTTTTCACCTTATAAAATTTAATCACACCACACCTAATTGATTCAACTAAAAACATCTTTTATTACACATTTTATATCCAACATATTTTAAATTATATTTGAATATGATAAAGTTTTAACTCAAATAAAACTGAATTATTTAATTTACTTCATGGCTGAGCATAGTGACTAATTAATTAAAAATTAACTCTGTCTATGCACCCACATGAGAATTATGATATGCTTGCACACTCATCACCTTGATCTCTTCAACTAAATGCTTGAAATTACTATAAGAGGATCCACCTTCATTAACACTAATCCTTGCCAACTCTGCCAGTCTAGCCACTGATTTAGCATAAACTTCTCTCTTGTCCACCATTAGATCATTCACCATCTTCTCAACAAGCTTTCTATCACATGTATCCTTCATGTCCAACCCTAATTTCCAAACTTCACTCACAAATCTACTATTAATTTGTTGGTCAGCAAAGTAAGGCCAACAGATCATAGGTACGCCTGCCACTATGCTCTCCAATGTTGAGTTCCATCCGCTGTGTGTCAAAAACCCTCCGGTTGCCTTATGTGCCAGAATCTCTTCTTGCGGTGCCCATTTCACGATATATCCATTTTCTTTACAACCATCCTGGAACTCTTTAGGAAAGTTTTCCATAACACTACCATCATTATTCGTCACAAATCCAGGCCTTATTACCCACAAGAATCGCACATTACTGTTAACAAGACCATGCCAGAACTCGAAAAGCTCGTCTAATGTCAACTTCGTAATGCTACCGAAACTTATATAGAGTACAGATTGTGGAGGCTGATTGTCTAGCCAAGTAAGGCAACTCCGATCAACTTCCCAAAGACTATTGGAGGATTTATACAACTCTTGTGGATTTGTAGTTCTAGTCTTCTTGACCGATTTCAGAAGCTCGTGGAGTGGTCCAATGGTGTATATTTTCGGACAATGGTTGCGAATTTCGGATAGTATTGGTGATTCCAGGTCTTCAAATGTGTTGAAAATCAAGGCTTGTGCTCGAGGAGTCCGTCGCGTTTCGCGGGTAGTCATACAAAGAGTAGGTTCTGCCATATCATTAACTCTGCATAAACTTGGAAGATCTCTTTTCCTGAGAAATGCCTCCATTCCTGGAACTTTTTTGACAATCACATCCATATCTTCTTCTCCTTCAATTTCAACAAACACAGCACCCATTTAAGTTTCCAAAAAAAATAAAAATTATATCAAGAAAATCATTATATAGAAAAGATGATCTTGACCCAAGGTCAGGGGTTAAAAATTATGCAACCCACTAAATGGGTTTTAATTTGATAATTTAACTTAAACTTAATTTGCTGATAAAAAAAGAAAATCATACCTTTGATAGGAAGCTCGCCAGCTTGGATCATGTCTGGAACACAAAAAAAAGACCAGAAACAACAAGCACTAATGGTTCGCAAAAGAATAACTGGAATTCCAAATTTGTAGGCAACATCTGCAGTAAATCCAAGAATTCCATCCAATATAGCACAGCTAATTGGTAGTTTATTAGTTTCAGCAAGCAATTCTTCAATCAAAGGTGTACTTTTCAATTTCAATGAATCAAACACATACGCCAAATTATCTTTACTTGCACTCTCAATGGGCAAAAAATCAGGAATTTGAACGAATCGAAATCCGGGATATTTCCGAAAACGAGCTTCAGTGTCTGTGAAACGAATTAGACATTCATGGCCATGTTGTGAAATAATAAAGGTGACAGAAATTTCAGAAAGGCTTAAAAGCTCAGCTAAATTAAGCATGGAGTTTATGTGGCCTTGGGCTGGGAAAGGAAAAATTAGAACATGAGGATGAGGAGATGAATTATTATTATTTGGGATATTCTCCATTTTCGTTTTATTAAAAGGTATGTTAACAGGAAATAAAATGGAGAATCAAGAAAGTTATCTTCTTTCTTTGTTGCTTGGAACTGGTACTGTGTAATTTGTTTATAAAGAAGTCAAAGAAACTAAAAGAAAGAATGGCTTGGAATAATCTAGTGTTGATGTGGCATTTTACTTTTTCTCTTTACCACGTGGCATTGTACTATTTGCTAATTAACTAATGAAATTATAATACTCCCCTTAAAAATCACCTCAATTTAGATAAGTCTTAACTCTCTTTTTTTTATGGAAAAAAAATCTAGAATTATTTATTAAAATATCTGTTTTTAATTCTGAGATCAAATGAATTAATTATAAAAAATTTGACTATTAAAAAAGAAAGTTTATAAATTTCAAATACATTTCAAAAAAAAAAAAGCCTTTATATAAATACTAATTATTTTTGAACCACAAATTATGTAAAGTCTTTTACACGTGCCACAATGTTTTCCCAGTATCGCAATCAAATTCCATATGTAGTTGGAGGAATGGATGGAAGAATTAAAGTAAGCAACTAACCATTCATACAGAAATAAATTAATTATTAGACTAATTTTAGAAATTCATTATAAGCTGTGGAATTTGGTTGGTACAAAAATAAATGGATGATTTCAGATTTTCCTTATTTGAAGCAAACACAATATATTTTTGTTTCAAGATTGTTTAATGAATTCAATATTGAAATAAATAAATAAATAAATAAATAAATATATATATATATATATATATATATAATATTGAAATAGTTATTATATTATTATAATTTTCTATATTATTGAATTTTTTATATGAAAATTAATTAAAATAAATATTATATATGTTAAATATAAACGTATAAATTCTAAATTAAAAGAATAAAAATAAATTAATAAACTTATTTTGAAAAACAAATTAATAAAACAACTGGTTAGGAGAAGACTAAATTAGCGGACCTAGTAGTATAGTCAATAAAAATGGATTTACCTAACGTTTTAATGTACTACAAAGAATATAAATTGAAATATAAAAATTTTTTATAAGATAAATAATTTTAATTTAATGGTGAATTTTATTCAATATTTGATATTATTAAATAAAAGAAAAAACTTATAAATTTCATAATATAAAATTTTAATATATTATTGCAAGCCACCTCTAGTAGCCGACTTTCCTAGGATCCTACTCTAAGGGAGGATCGCTCACTTTCAGTAGATAGAAGCGAAGGGTAGACCACATGAAGATCGACCTCAGTAGCATCCGGCCCCTAGGCAGCCAGCCTTGACACTTAGAAACCATGAATTCTTTAACTTTGGGGGTGCGAAGATTTCAGGATTCCACTGTCTTAACTCCTCTATATGAGGAAACTTCAAACGTCACTCTAAGAACTGATTCACACACCAGGCTTTCAATTGATGCGATGAGTGTGAACCCTTCAGATTTCCAGTCTAACTCTCTCCCAATAGTCGACCTTAGATAGCAAGTATAATATTTGGAAAGGAGATTATTAATGAGAACCAGGGAGGAGGGGATAACCAACCTCCCATCCTTACCTTTCAAGGGGGCGACTTTCACCCACACCTTTTAATGAAGGTCACGACCCTCCATCCACTAGATGACAGAAACTTAGCAGCAAGGTGAAGGGATCAAACCATAACTCAAACACTTCACTTGAGGACTTTTTAATGTGCCTTGTGGGGCAACATTTTTCCTGTAGCATCAGGAACACTCGTCTCTTTTTATCAGCATCCGCCTATCACAGCTAACTTCAATGCCTCAAATTCGGCAGGTACTGGACCACTAAACTTGAATGTTATATCGACCTTACCTCAAGAGCAATTATTGGGAATATTGGGTCAAATCTTACAGCATAACTCTCAGATCGTCATCTTAGCCATTGAGCAGCTGTCGCCATCACTCTCCTTATAGCCTAAGGCTCAAAGTGGCAGAGGTCATTTTTTAAATTACATAATAATATTAATGTAAATATTATCCAATAAACAAAAAATTTGATAATAGGTTAACTTGAGAATCGAAATAGTCATAAATAGTGGAGAAAATTTTAGAAAATTCTTACTATATTTATGTTTTTAGTGTGATGATAAAATTGAAGCAATCTTACATTTCACTACATTTTAAGAATAGGTAGTTTCTTAATCCAACTTATAACAGACTATCACAATCCTATAAATTGATGGATTCACAAATGTCACAAGTTTATTAGAATTTTAAATTTATTTTATAAATATACCATTATCATCGGAATAAAAACGTAAATTTACCATTCAATCCACTAATGACATAATATTACATAATGTGTCAATGTTTTTCAAATCCGGTCAAGTAACTTTTAATATGCAAAATGTGGCAAAATTTATGTCTGCCACAAATTATAAATCCTCTAATCAATTTTCATGGTAAACAAATTATATTTTATACTTAAAACTAAACATAATATTGGATTAAAGTTAAACTGTGGAGTTGATTCAAATGGTAATCAAATTGGATTGGATTGGATTGGATTGGATTGGATTGGATTGGATCAGAAGGAGCCGAGGCAAAAGCCCTAAGCCCTATAAAGTTAAACTACCTTCAAACACTTGGGTTTTCAAACACATCTTTAGCATTTGTTTATTAAATTAATTAATCTGGAAAAAATCAATTTAATATTTACATTTGATTATAATCTGAATATTGATAAATCTAATTATCCATAGACCAGATTCAATGGAGACAACCGAATAGATCATCTCATGCTCTACTTAAATTTTCCCTTTCTGGTCCAGATGGCGTGTTCATTTTCTGACCAGGTGTTAGAACTAGCTGCAAACAAACGACACGTAGTTTACAAGACGACGATAACCTCTTAGAATATTAGAACCAGATCCTTCCTTCTCAATTTTTTTCTATGTAATAGCTTGTAGCTAGCACTTATCTTATAATCTCATCGGAAAATCAAGAAACCAGGATACAGCAAACACTTTTCTTTAAATCAAGAATGGCACTAAGCTTAGGAGGAAGAAGAATAAGCAACATCTTCGATCCATTCTCACCAGACATTTGGGACCCATTTGAGGGCTTCCCAATAACATCACCCAATCTTACATCCACCCAACGAGAAACAGCTGCCATAGCCGCCACGCGAGTGGACTGGAGAGAGACACCGGAAGCTCACATATTTTCTGTGGATTTACCAGGGCTGAAAAAAGAAGAGGTCAAAGTGGAGGTTGAAGATGGAAGAGTTTTACAAATAAGTGGAGAAAGAAGCAGAGAACAAGAAGATAAGAATGATAAATGGCATCGTGCAGAAAGAAGCTCTGGTAAGTTCATGAGGAGGTTTAGGTTGCCGGAAAACACAAAAATGGAGGAAGTTAAAGCTTGTATGGAAAATGGTGTGCTTAAAGTTGTTGTTCCTAAAGAAGAGAAAAAGAAGCCTGAGCTCAAGCCTATAGAAATCTTTGGTTAGAACTGCATGCATGGTGCTACGGATAATACAAATATGTATGATATGTATATATTCGCATTTTGTAATTTTTTGTTTTGAACAGAGAAAGAGCCTAATCAAAGCTGTGTAAGGAAATAAAAGCTAAAGAGTTTGTAAATATATGTAAATACAAGAAAAGGTTCCTTCGTTTTTTAACTATTATTTTGGCAAGCTAAAGGTATGATTTTTAGCTCAAATCTTGAATACCCTGTTAGCTAAATCTTGAAACAGGTATGATTGAACCTCATTCAATAAGTGAAATAAGGGTGAAAAAGAATTAAATAGTGAAACAATCGAGAACGAATGAATTCTAGATAGGATTGGAGATGAACTAACAAATCAACTAGAATTTGAGATAAAAGAATAAATTTGTTTAATTTCCCAGTAAAAATTTTCATAAAAAATGTGTAAAATTTAAGATGGAACTTGCAGAATTTAAAATAATAAGATGATGATGATGCTAAATGGTGGATGAAGTTGCAGCAAAAGGTCAATACAGGATCAAAAAAACCATGGCAACACCAGTTTATGGTACTCAAAACAAGAAAATTTACATCAAGTAGCAGACACTGATTTATGAAAAATAAAGCATCAATCACAAATAATTGTCAAAAATCCAGACACTCCCAAAAAATCCCTTGATCAGAAATATTAATGGATCTTACATTAGTTTTCTTCTTCTCTTCCTCTTTAGGCACAGTCACTGTCAACACTCCATTATCCATGCTAGCTTTCACATCATCAACTCTGGCATTTTCCGGTAAACTGAACCGCCGTGAGAACATACCGCTGCTTCTCTCAACTCTGTGCCATGTATCCCCTGAAAACTCCTGTTCTCTGCTTCTTTCTCCGCTTATCTGCAAAATCCTTCCGTCTTCAACCTCCACTTTCATTTCCTCTTTCCTTAGTCCAGGCACATCAGCCTTGAATACGTGAGCAGTCGGCGCTTCCTTCCAGTCGACGCGTGCGAGGGTGAACGACGAGGTTTCCGGAGGAAAAGAGAAAGGGAAATTGGGACTATTGATGAGTGGACGGAAGAGGAATCCCTCCGATGGGTCCCAGTCTGCGCGGAAGGGGAATGAGTCGAATATGTTTGACCGGCGGCCACCGAAAAAGGAGTTGATCGACATTTTGCGGCGTCCATTGCGGTAGCGATTGTGATTTAGGTGTTCGTAAATCAAATATGAACTTAAAAATAAAACTAACTAAATTAGTAGCTTATATATTAGCTTTTTCTCAAGCACAAAAGCTTTATATAGAATCACTATAATATATTATGTACAAAATATTTAAAAAAGAATTTACAAAAAGAAAAAAAAATCAATCTTCATCTTCCTCGACCTCTTCATCATCATCATCATCATCTTCACTAGTAAAATCAGAATCCTCAACATCAATAGCAACAACTTTAGATGCACTAATTTTAGAACCAGAAGATTTTAACTTCAATGGAAATTTTGCATTATTATTATTAGTATTCCCCACAATTCCAAATCCTCCTTCTTCCCCTTCTTTTTTCAAATCACTAGGAGGCAAAAAACAATCCATAGACAAACCTTTTATATTAAAATCAACTTCTTCAATAGCCCAAATCTCTTCCATTCTTGTTCTTGAATGACTTTCTGAATTTTCGCCGAATCGGAACAATGATACTGAAGTTCTACCTCCATGTGCAATGTTAATCATCCCATCGATGGTTCTATAATCTTGAATTTTGGATTCCATTGTTGTTTCCCAAAAAATACTATCACTTCCTCTTGATGTTTTGATTCTTAGAAGGTGGGAATCTTCTAATTGGACTAATAAGCCTGTTTTTTGGCTGAAATAGCCCCATACTGTATGTCTTATTATTTCTACATTGCTTGAGCTTCTTGCTCTTAATGATGAAGTTTCAGCTTCAAGTTTTAGAATGAAACAGTCTTCGCCGCCGATCGTCTTTTCGCCAATGCATATGGAGTTGGAAAATAAGTTGGCTGTGGTTTTTGGATCAAGACCCTGTTCATGAAGATTGCATTAGTATGGGAGCTTATAAGCTTTAATTAAGCTAGCTAAATAGTAACTAGTAAGAATTCTGAGAATTTCGTATAATGGGCTTAACAATTGGGGAGCCCATGATCAAGTAATATTATCATAATTAGTCTTGCCAAACTAATTAAGCTGTTGACTTTTCATGAACTATACTTTAAGTCTACCAAAATTGTTGACTTTCTAGTTAAGATTACGAACTTGATTAGTGGGTAAGGACAAACAGAATGACTTGATAAATTTCCTTTACTTGGACCCACAAAAGTGAAACTTTGTTGCACATATGTACTCTAATAGAATGTTTGAACAGATACACAGCTAATAAGGTATTTTTTAAATTAACGGCAGATAAGATAAGATTAAAGAGTTTGATTGATTCATCCTAAAAAACAATTTTCTTAATTAGAAGTTAAGAAATTATTGAAGTTAAAAAAAAAAAAAAAAAATACCTGGAGGAAGCGCCTGAGGGGCCTGGGAGGGCCGCGAGAGGCATGAGAATGGTGCCAAGGTGTTTGTCTCCAAGCTACCTTCCCATCACTACCAGCACTAATTTTACAGCCTGAAACAATAAGCTCTAAGCTCCATAAATCAGGACTTTTTTGCCATACCACAAATCCACCCATTTCTCCTCCACCTTTCATTTTTACTGCCTTATTATTACTTTCTTTTAAGCTTCCTTCCCCTGCATAAAATTCTGAAGCTCCCATTTTTACCTTTCCCATTGCATACATGCTTTCTATGGAATTCAATGCTCTTTCTCCTCCAATAGCTGCTGTATATTGTTGTACTATGTATTTTGCCATTGATGCCTCCTGTAATCACAATATTTCCCAAATTAAAATCATACCCAAATTCTAATTTGAACAGAATTTATGTCATTTGGACTGACAGTCACTTGTGCGATAAATCGAATACTGTTTTTTCAGTGAGAAAATGATTAAAAGGGTAAAACTTACAATAGGTTGGTCATTAAAATTTCGTTTGTTGAATTGGTGATCACAACAAATCGGAAGAGGAATAAGAGGAGCACCGACCACACCAAGCAAGAGCTGGATCTCAGAATTTCGACCGCCGAAAAGATTAGCCATAGACCTTTCATTGCTATGATTATGATTATTAGTGCTTGGTTTCATCCAAGCTTTTAAGTTTTGCCATGACTTATTCCCATTCTTGTTTGAAGAAAACATTTCTTCAGGAATAGGAACTTCAAGAACAGTGTCGAGCCCATCTTCTCGATCAAAATTTGGACAAAGTTTCCTCATAATTCAGAAGAATATTATTCTTGGTTTCAGAGAAAAATGAGAAATGGGTTATGGTGGGTTCTTGTTTTGAGTAAGAAAGAAAAGAGAGAGTTTGAGAAGAAAGACAGAGAGTATATTTGTGTGTTTGAGGCAGCTACTGAATGAAACATACTACTAACCGACCACAACGTGATGAACTTCCTCTATGTCGTGTTTGCACGCTCTTTAATTTCTTTTTAATAATAATTTGTGTTAATTAATTCATTAATTAATAATTTTGGGCAAATCAATTTTGCTTAGTTTATATTAGAGTGAAACCTTGGACTTTTATTAGGTTAAGTATGTACATGTCACAAATTTGTTACAATTTTCAATTTACGTGTTGGTTGGTACAAATTTTACAAATCGAACGCCTATGAAATTTACGGTTAAAATAAAACATTAATATTGGTTATACTATTTATTTTTATGAAATTGAATTTTTAAAATTTAAGAATTTTTAATATAAAGTCTTCAATATAAGGCTTGACCTTTCATTACGTTTTTAGATTGCAAATTGAAATATATAATATAGTTGAAAAAATGGTTGGATTTAATTTTAATTAAGTTTGTCATTTTGTTTAGTAGGTCTTAGGCTGTTAATCGCTTTCATATTTTAAAGTACAATTTTGACAAAGTTTAAGAGAGAAGCAATTGGTATATTTGGATCCAAGATTTGATTTTTTATTTTATTTTTTTGAATATCTTAAAATTGTAATTTAGTGCATAATTATTGAATAATTTGTAAGTAAATTAAAAAGATTCTGTACAACTCTTTGATTGAAGACAGGAAATTGCTATTGATGGAATTATTTTCTTTCTTTAATGATTCCAGCTTAATAGCTACTTGTTATTAGGGTTAGGAAAATTGGGGAAAAATTTATTTGAAATTTTGACCTTCTATCTTGACTTTGCACCTTGTACTTTATTATAAAAAATATTTAGATTAATATATTACCAAAATTGCACTACTAAATGATCAAATTTGAATATCTAAATTATATAAATTGCATTATTTTATATCGTGTTTGACAATAGTTTTTCGAGTTGTTTTTATTATTTTATAAAATAAATAGATTTATCAAATTTAAAATTGAGCTTAAATTTTGGATATATTCATCTGTTTCTCAAATTTAAGATTTAAGAACTGATTCTAATAACTTAAAATGCGGAAATTCATGGAGATTAAAATGAACACTTTAATTTGATGCTACTTTTCTAACTTTTCCAAGCTAATTAGGATTAAAATGGATAATAATCAAAATTAAATACAAAATATGTCGGCTTAATTAACATGTCGGCTGCCGCCGGAGCATACGGTGGTTTGTATGATAATCAATTGTAAATCATGCGTCGCATCCGCCGTGCCGTATTAGCTGGTTTTCTAAATTATGTTCCCATGCTGTATATTAATTTAATTTAATAAGCAGCAGAATAATTACATGAATCAGATATGAAGACAGGAAGAATATTTTTTTTTATATATAGATTTTTCATAGGAGGATCCAAAGATTGTTCATTGATTCTAAATCCAATTATGTTATGCACGTTCTTGCAAATTTTAACTTATTTTTTGCATTACCTTAATTTTGATTTATTATAAAACATTCCATGTATCAATGGTTGTTTCAATTTAAATAAATAAATAAATAAATATATATATATATATATATATATGGTGTTAATTCTTGGTTTACAAGATATATAAATTTAATTATAATTAGTGATTAGAATTCAAAAGCTTTATTATTAGGCGCATTTTATAATTAGTAGCTCATTAGTCACACCAAATAATTTTTATATTCTTTGAAATAATCATATCATCAATGAAAAATGAAGAAGTTTTGAGTGTTTATTAGGAAAAGAAATTTAAAAAATAATAAAAATTAAGAAATGTTAATTATTTTATAAAAGTTGTTAATTATTTTATAACTCCATAAAACTTCATAGTAGGAGATATAATGATTGATCATCCTCAATCAACCACATAATCTAACAATAGGATAGGATTATGCAAAGGGTTTGAGAGATTAGTTAAAGTAAGATTAGGATGATAATGAAAGAAAGCGGTAATTACGGGGACGTGGGACGCATGGACCTAATCAGAAGAGATATTCCTAACTTCCATGTATGTGTAGGGTAGGGTGTCCTTTCCTTTGTTGTATGTTTAAACGTTGTTTTGGAATTTAGTTGGGTGGGACACTTATATATATATATATATATATATATATATACATTTTATTTTTATTATATTACATTGTGTTCTTTTTAGAATATATTGTATTTATTTTTTTTAAACAATATTATTAATAGATCTATTGAACTAAACTCAAATTAGTGCAAATTCTTACGTTTGAGAGAAGTGGAATTCACAACCTATCTTTTCATATATATATATATATATATTTTAAGTGACAAAGACTAGAAAGCTATAAATAATCAATAAAGATTTATTATACTTGTTTTATCACCACAATAATTGTTTCTTTTTTTTATTTATTTTAAGTCTGATTGGTTTAAATATTTATAACAACTCGTAGCTGATAGCGGATAATTGGTGTCAGATAGTTAGTAGCTGATTCAGGTTGATATTTGGTGAAAATAGATTAGCTGTTGCGGTTAGAATGTGAAATTACCAATCAACATATAATTATCTATTAAATATTAATTTTGAATTTATTTTAATAAAGTTAATATAATACTAATATAAATAAACTATCAGCTGAAATGAAAAAGTTTCAAATAGAAGCTTATTGAAACGGCAATTGTTTTAGGGTTCCTAACCACTGTCAAGATGTATGAAATAAGAAGAAGAAGGTGGGAATTCTAATATTGTTTTTATTTATTCATTAGTAATAACAAAATACTTAATGAAGAATAAAAGTATATGTAGGAATCAAAATCAAGATATCATTTTCAAAAGAGGGAATGTTAGTTGAGAAAATCCATCAAATGTCAAAGTTGGTTATAGCTTAGAGGCATTAAATTCACCAACTGCCTTACACCTACTTTCCTAAGTTTCTCATCTTAATTCCCTTTTCAAACTTCAAATTCCATCAATTAAGATGATACTATAATATATTATAAGGGATAATTATACTTTATATTAATTATAATTTAATCCATTTATTTTTAATATTATATTTTTAATGCCTTTTTTTTCTCCTTTTTAGGGAATTTAAATTGACATATTTATATTTTTTAATCATTTTAATGATACAAAGTTATAGAAAGATAAAAAATTAAATAAAAAAAGAAAAAACTAAAATTAAAAATACAGTAATTAAATTATATAATTTATAATTATAATTTTTTAAAATAATAATAATATTATTAGCTCACTTCTCATTATTCCAATAATTAAGGAGTGAGTCCTCATAAATAGATTCAGCCCCTTTTTATCCTTTTTAGCTACTTTACATGGAAGCATGGTTTCAAAAAGCTAGGAGACATTATGATTGAATTTCATTGGTCTATTTCCATATATTATATGCTTTAATATTGTATTATTAGATTTTCATAGATTTAGTGTCTCAATTTTATTTTATAAAATATGGTTTTTGTATGCCCAAAATCTATTATCTTTTTTGGCCTGCTTAGACCACATTCAATGCTTATGAGGAATGGCAAAATTGTCCTATCCTCATCTAAAAAGTCTGTTATAAGTAGATGGTTTATATGGTTAGGGGAAAATAAAATTAATTTTCAATCAACCATCATCTCCAATCCTAATATATATTGATTTATGAACACTAATATAGTTCTACGTGTTGTTGTAGATGTTTAATTTAAAAAATATCATCGTAATTCATTTATTTTGAATTTTTGTACATTTTTTTATCTTTTTCTGAACTCGTAATTTAATAAATAATCAATCAATAGCAACAATTATTATAAACAGTGGCAAAACCAAGAAATTAATGAAGTCGAGGTGAACAGCGAGGACGGCTTCAGCAGCGGTAGGAATGACGATGACGGCTTCAGCACCAGCAAGAAAGGCGAGAGGCAAAGTATTTTGTTACTTAAAAAATTTATGAGAAGCAATAAAAACTCTTCATTTTTAAGAATTTAAAAATTCAAAATATCTTTCAGAAATTTTATCAAACACTTTATAGGCATAATAACTCAATTTCAATCATATTTTTATTCAACCAAAATCAAATTTAGAGTTTTAATAGCAATTAACAAATTCGCAATTCACAAATAAAACAAGGGCACATGGCAAATTGCCTATTAATCTTCAAAATGGCAATCAACATCATTAACAACACAACAAAAGGTCATTGAATTAAAGCTTATTTTTCTTTCAAATTTCAAACGCTAAAACCTTAAATTAATTTAACATTAGCAATTAATAAATAAAATTTACCTTAATTTTGGCAGCACACCATAGCAGAATGGAAAATACGAGACCTTTGTTTTTGGGGAAAATACTTTTCTATTCCTATAACAAAATTCATTTCAATATACAATTCAATTTCACAAATTAATTTCATAAACCAATTCAATTAAATATAATTTTAGTAAAACACATCCAAATTTCAATTGGATTTACATATAAATCATAAATCAATTGAAAAATAAAATTAAACCCTAACATCTGATTTCCTATAATTACATAAATTCATAATAAAATAATATAAATTACATAATTCACATTCAATTATCAATTCCACCATCTAATTATACTAAATTCATTTTATTAATAATTTATATTTTCTAATCCTAAACCCTAAATTAATTTTACAATAAGAATTAACAAAATAAAAGACCACAGGTACAAAACTTACCTCTAGGCTCTAGAAATTCCGACAGGCGACAGAAGGGGCAGTGGCGGCTGCGGTTCTTCGAAAAAGTATTGAGAGCTGCTGTGTGCTCTCCTCCTGCTCGAGCTGTGTGTTTGAAATGCGAGACTATTTCTTTCGTTTTTTATTAATCTGTATTGGTGTTTTTTTTTTTAATTTTAAATTAATCAAAACAACGTCGTTTGATATTTTATAAATAAAAATTTAATGAAATGGTGCGTTTCCTTCAAGAACCAAACGCCGCGTTTCTTCTTTCTTTTTCCTCTTCGCATGACGACGCTGCCCACTGTCCACCCTTCCTTGGCTCTGCTTCAGCTTCAGTCCACCATGTGCGCCGCCGCACAAATTCTTCAAATCTGCAAACTAGTGCTGGTGGCCGCCCTTTCCTCCTCTCATAGTACATCGGACCACCAAGGGACAAGCCGGGGCTTGCTCAAGGGCTTGTCCCTTACTGGTTCCGCCGGTGAGTATAGACATTGTCTAAATCTAAGTTCAATAGTAGTACTAAATAATAAAATGGGCAACAGAATATTACACAAACAATTGAACACAGGATTATGTCTTTACTATACATTTTATTACATATATTTAAAAAATTTTGAGGAGGATGAGGATCAAAGACCACAAGGTCTTGGTAAGGAGTTTTACTACTTAATCACTAAGCCACCATTGCCCTCAGTCGACTGATCCAGTAGAGATGGTTGAAAACTTGAAAATATTAAAAACAAACAAATTTTCTATGAAAAAATAGAGGATTCAACATGGTTGAAACCACCACACCCGTCACATCACTGGATCAGTTATGGAGCCATGTCAACATTTGTTTCATCAAACAAGAAAATCTCAGCATCATTTCTAGCCTAATCATGCTAGTATATAGTACACCTGAATAGTAGAAATAAAATTATCTTGTTCTTGATTCTTCAATATGGAAATTAAATTAAATTAACAGTGAAACATCATAAATTACAAAAGCTTTTACCAAATCTCTAATAAATATATGAACAGCTTATAGATAGAAGACTGAAATAACATAAAAGGATTGGTATTAGCAGTACCAGCATATATATAAGCCTTTTTTTTAAGAACTATATAGTATGCTAAATTACTGGATTATGAAGGTACATTGAAGTGAAAGAGCCAGGAAATGACAAAGGCAAAGACCATACATGCTAGCAAGAAATTCAAGAACCGATGACCTTGCCAGAAGTTTCGGGTTTCAGCCGTGTGCACTGGTGGCGGTCCTGTTACTACTGCAGTTTCATTCACATCATTCCATTGCTCTACCAATTCAACCTCATTTGGACCAGCAACGTTTCTTGCTAGTGATCCACAAATCTCACAAGTTCTGCAATCAGATAAAGAAAACCAAATTCAGTGATTGATTCTCAAGAAAATACATGTATTGATATTTAAATAACTACTCAATACACATAAATAAATCCGAACCCAGGGCCGGCCAAACCCCAAGGCAGCTAAAGCAAAAGCTTTAGGACTCACAAAATGGGAAACTTATTTGAAGTTTCTGAAACATTCCAACATGACATTGTTAGCTATTCAGAAGTTTCCACAGTTTTCCTAACTGGTAAATTCAGAAAGCAAGATATTGATGTTCTTTGTAATCAGTATGAAAGCAACTGTAAAAGTTAAAAATAATAATAATAACATAAAAGAAGCCATATATTCATGAAAAACATCCTCCATTTGACGAGCAAATTATGTGAAAATTATAGTACCAAACAGAATTGGATGAGCTTGTCAATCCTTAGTCTCATACTTATAGTGAAACAATGCCTTAATTGTTATGATAGTGACTTTCCAATTGCTGGGCGTGGTTTGTCTTTGGTCATTGTTCACCTTTTTTCTCAGGCTCTTTCCTTCAAGACCTGTAGCTGAAAACTACTAACACCTTACAAGATCTTGGAACAAAACAAACAGAGAGATCTTCCACTGCAGAGTTTGCTTCTTTTTACAATATGTTTCCACAATGCACCCAAACCAAACCAATTCTTCTCTTTAATAAGCTTTTTTCCCCATATCAAATACTTTTCGGCAATATTGCACAATCTAATGTCTCAAATCACATGCAGGAACAATACATTCATTTTTCACATCTAAAGTGCTGAAGGACATTTAAAATAGACCAATGATTGAGAAGTAACCAACACCTGATTTGTATTCCAATATGCATATGTACAAACAACAAAGTGTGATCTAACAAGACGTAAACTTTGATTCAGGAAATATAATGCATTAACTACTGTTCTTAACCACAAAATGCAGTGTAAGTTTGCATGCTCACATTAAGAAGGTTCCCCATCTTTCCTTTCTTATAAGGGCTTTCAGACTAAACTACTTACCCACAATCATTTTCAAGCCACAAAGATTAGTACACTAAACCCACAACAGAACAGAAAGGAAGAACTTAACTTGTGTGGTTTAATAATAAAAGAATACACTCTAATTCAAGAGCTTCAGGTAACAAATGAGCAGGAATAAGAAACATATCTATCTATATATGACATTGTCTGTTTCACATTAGTTTCCAGAAAAAACATGGTTGCGAAGGAGTTGCACCTGATTAAATTCTTTACAGGATAAGATTAAGATAACAATTAATATAGGGCAGGAAAAAAAAAGGAGAAAGGTGGTACCAACTTTGAGTAAATTATCATACAGTTCGTATAATTAACATATTATCACAAAAAGCTGATGACAATCTGCAAACATGCATGGCCCATTGACTCAGACCAGCTAACTAAACTTTTCTTATTTTAAATAAATTATCATTAAAACCACTTATAATTGATCTTACTTCATCATCCACTCCTGTCACAACACTACAAATATCTAATATATGATCATTAATTTCAAGGTTTTCGGAGCAAGTCAAAATGGAAATACTAACTTCATTTCTTAAACATCTATTTAGAGCACAAACACGAGCTTATAAGTGAACGAGTAATGAACTCATCTTGCACAAAACCAATTTGCATATGCTAAGACAATTATAAGCCCGCCACACTTCTTATTGTTATCCAATGCGGAATTACATTCCCAAGATAAGGCACAAAGATGCATTTTTTTTAACAAAAACAGAATAACAGATTTGTTGGCCTGCTCAAGGCTGAAATGGTAAAGAATAAAAAGATGCAATTTTCGGATAATTTTAATAATCAATCAAGCAAAGAAAGGTTAAGTAAACCAATTGCAAATAGGAAAGAGCGAAACTCTGGTGGTTCCATCTTTTGCTTTATTATTTTCTTATTCTATTGATTTATACTACTTTTGCATCTTTTTTCTCTCTTTAGTCTATAAAAGTGGAGCTTATTCTAAATTTTAATTCCATTAACTGAGAAAATACTTTTTAATTCACATGTTCCTGTACTCTGAGTATCAGCATCATCCTTGTTGCCAGTATTTCAACAAAATGTGCTCCATAATTTTAAGCCAAATTGCTAATTTTATAATATAAAAACCAACAAACTCCAAAAACAACTTTAGAGATAATAAGCAAAGAAACAAACAACAGAAAGAAAGAAAATGGAGCTCATTATAATCCCATTTTCCAGGAAAACAAACAAATTGCTATAACAAAAGGACTCCTGGTAACAAATTTTCACTGTAATTGTTGCATCAAATATGGCATCACAGTTACAATCCCCTTTTATCCATGAAATTTAGCTCAGTGCACACTTTTACCACATTTGATAATATAACAAGTGAGTAAGACATTCTGCAGCTCTACTCTAAAAAAAGAAAATCCAACAGAAAACAGAATAAATTGGCATCTTTATATAACAAGAAAAATTGATCAAGATCAATACTTTACCCAGAAAGATATACATGCCAAAATAATTAAATCATCTAAATGCAAAAGTGTAAGACTTAAATTAGAATAAAATGAAAAATTGTTTTACCATTTTGTATTTACTTACTTGTTTCCTTTAATCTTGAACCAGGCTTCTGCACACTGTTTATGCGCAGCAGCCAAATCATCCTTGCAAGAACAACCTAACTCAATAGGCAAACCAGACTCCTGATTCCCTGCATCCAAGCTCAGATGACAAATCCTGCAATCTCTTTCAACCTTTGCTAAATGCACCTTAATCTCAGGCACCTCCCCGCACTCCAGATCCATCTCTGACACAGAAGATCTGTTCTCCTTAACAATCTCATTGCCAGACTCACTTGAAGAGCTTCTTTGCTCTTCATCATCTGATTGTGACTGGGTGTGGCGGTGGTGGTGCTGGCCACTTCCCTCTACATCATCATCAACAACATCAACAACCACATGGGGTCTCTGTAAAGCTTCCATTTTTAAGACCCAAATGCTGAATCTTCATGTAATGGTATTGCAAGGCAAATATTATAAATACCCACCAAAGTAGTAAAAACTCTTTGCTCTTTTGTGAGCTCCAACAAGTAACTATAGTACTGTAGGTAGGTGCTTTTCTCTCCTCCTTTCCTTCCCTCCCTCGCCTCTTTCTCTCTCTCTCTCTATGTCAGTTTAGAACAGAAATTATAGAGAGAGAAGAAAATACAGTATTGTGCAGAGAGTAGGAGAGAAGGTAGGTAATGAAAGAAAGATTGCTTCTTTATATTTGTTCTTCCTTATATTTCCTGTATTTGAGTGTAAAGCTCTGCCCTCTATAAGCAATTTTTATCATCAAAATGCTATTTTTAATTTGGTTTAGTGATTCAGGAGAAAATAAAAAATGGGGCAGCTAAAATTGATTGAGAGAAAGAAAAAGAAAATTGTTAAAGTATTTAGTAGATGATCTGATGTTGAAGTGACCTATTAAAACTGTTATTTTCCCTCAGACAGTATAGGATAATGTAAGAGGGCAAAAGCAGATTTTTATTTGTCTTCTTCAAGTGATCTTTATTAATATTTTTGGAGGAATTCGTGCTTTTTAATTTTATTTTATCTCTTTCTTTTCTTTTTAGCTACCTCTTGTACATGTTCTTCTTCAGATTTTAACGATATGAGTTCCTTTATTGATCTCTTCTCAATTCTGCCCTTCCATTTGAGGATATAAGTTCTTAGATGATAAGGGTAAAATGGAGATTTCGAAATAATCTTTTGCTTTAATAAGGGGTTTTTTCTTTTTTTTTTACAAAAAGAAGAGTTATTTGGCAGATCAGCAGTGGCAGCTTCATGATTGTGCATGATTTCTTTTAAAGGCCTCAACTTTGGATTTTATCTAATGTAAATATAATAAAAGATTGTCTTAAGTTAAAAAGTTTTGGTCAATTTTGTAAATATAGAGACATAGAGAGAGAGAGGACACTTTGATAGGGGACCAAGACCAACCAACGTTCTGTTAGTTATTATTAAAATCTGCAATAATGAGGAGAAAGAGGATTTACAAGTTCTTGATGGCAAATGGCAATTAATATATTAAGTAAATAAGGTTTTTGTTTAAATACAATTATCTTATTTATATTGTCAACAAGACTTGCTATGGATAGAAGTTGCTGGTTGCTACCTTCTTTTCTGGGGTCTCACCCCTCAAACAGTGGGTTTTCAGAAACGGGGGAGAAGGTTGTTTTGGCATATTCATCAAAACCTCTATATTCCTCCCTCCATTTCAAATAAAATGAGAAACTCCTTCACATGAAGCATATAAGTTCATCAAAAAGCATGTCTCAAAACAGGAAATTCATGTTCCTCAACTAACCCCAAAACAAGTTTTTGACAGCTCAAATAAAACAGTTAAAAGATTTTATGGTCTTTCATGGAATGGAAGATCATGTGATAAACTTAGATTTGTACAAAGAAATTTCATTCCTTAATGAATCAAATCACTTCTGATACATTTTTCAGAAGCAGAATCTGTTAAACAAAAAAAAAAGACTATCTCTTCACCAATGGATATATTGAGCCTCTGCACAAAATCATATTCTTTTTCTATTATCGAGCAATTAATCATAAAAATATAATCAACTGATTCTATACTATTTTTCCCCTAAAAATATAGGTATATGAAGAAAAAGAACTTGGCTATAGGTTTAGCTCAAGCTTTCAACTTCAGGTCGCATTGCAAAAGGTTGCGCAGCCATCTGGTTCGATAAAGAATCTGTCATCATCACCATCAATTTGTTTCTTCCTTCTTCATAAGCCATATGGCCATTTCTTAAATTCTGATTTGATGACATTCCCATTTGTGAGCCAACAACCGCTCCTTGAGCCATTCTGTAGTTTGCAGCATTGCTTGGTATTCCACTGCCACTACCACTATTCTCAAGTCCGCTTTTGATCCATGCAATATTGTTCAAGTCTGTCGCAATTGAAACTAGTTCTTGGCTTGAGAAAGTGGGAAGCTCCTCGTATTCCACAAACTCAGGCCCCAACAGCGATCGAGCGGGATCATTCCCACTTGGCATTGAACAACAACCATATCCACATTGCAAAGGGATCATGGGATCAACAGGAATATCTTTAAGGAATTTGCAGACTCCATCTATTTTTGAAGCTTGAACCAAAGGACCCTGAATAGGATTTGATCTCAAACATCCGGAGGCAATTTGTGGGCCTGTAGAAGAATTGTAAACGCTAAATGCACTAACACGTGGTTTAGGACGAGGAAGGGTAGGGAAGACCTGAGGCTCAGGGACAAAACTAATCACGTTTACTTGAGAGACACTGTCTTTCTGAGGTTGGTCTTCCTGCTGGCTAGGTTGGTCGCCAGTTGGGGAATCTGTGGCCCTGAATGAATTGGCATTACCACCTGAGAGAGTTTCTTCCGAGGATGCCTTTGTTTGGTCACAGCTAACAGCTTTTGTTCCATTTCTCACTCTCAGTCCTTGTTTAAACCTCCCTCGTTCAGTGCATCTGCGCCTTAAAGTAGAATTCCAGTGGTTCTTGATTGCATTATCAGTTCTACCTGGCAGGATCCTTGCAATTGCTGCCCATTTGTTTCCATGGATTGCATGGGCTGCCATTATAATGCGGTCCTCCTCATCTGCCCAATGCATAATGAATCCATCACATTTATTATTATTTAGAGTCAAAACCCATTAATCAATATGAATGACAATATAAATTCATATCAATAAACAAAGAACTAGACCACATAAATCAATCAATTCACCAAATTCACAGATCAGTTTGAGTTAAAAGTCTAAAAAGATAGCATATGCAACCAAATGTGAAAAATACAAGTTCGAACGTTCATAAAGAGAGTAAACCAACTTTCATACTGAAATAAATCTTTTTTCAGCATTGATTGAACTATGTAAGGAAACATTCATCCATCACATGAAGCATAGTTGAAGGCTCCAAATACCATCTTTGAAAACAGAGCAAATACTCACTGTCCAATAAGGTGCCAATGAGTGGAGATAGAAGAAAGAGAGCATAACTACAATAATAAAGTTAAAATAAGGGCCAATATTTTTGTTTTTCAAGAAGATAATGGGAAAGAATCTCAAGGTAACTACAAATCCCAGTTGCTCTTTACATCACATTAACACTGCATGAAAGATCTCTCCCTTTACTTCTTTTGCCATGTCTTTGGATTCTTATTACCTAACAGCCATAACTTGATCAATGATTACAACTATTGAAAATGCCAACAAAGAGTTCATTCAGCAAGATCTTAACTAAACAATAGATTCAAAGAAAAGAAGTTCTCTACTTGATATCAACACAACTTTCCTATAAATAACCATTGACAAATAAA
The DNA here is from genome assembly GCA_948099555.1 of Croton setiger. Taxonomy (NCBI): domain Eukaryota; kingdom Viridiplantae; phylum Streptophyta; class Magnoliopsida; order Malpighiales; family Euphorbiaceae; genus Croton; species Croton setiger. Next base: position 40,779 of record CANUEY010135241.1, read on the forward strand.
CATATAGCAGATAAGAAAACATCCCCAACATGTACTGTCATCTCAAAGATACATAAATGTACATAATTAATCCTAAAGCACTCCACATCCTCTTTATGTAAAAATAGATGATCAAATGACAAAGCATATTATCATTCGCAACAGCCGTTGCACAGCATTTTTTACACACAAAACCTATAAGGATTACAATCCATATATATCCATATTCACAATGATGGATTTTGCATGTATGAACAAATTATGCACCTGAAAGCCAACCATTCTGATAACCTATATCATTGAGTAGTTTTCTGTAGCTTTATAACATCTTCTTGAAGTTCAAAAGTTAGATATTCATTAGAAATGTAGAATTGGAAACATGAAAATTCAACCGATGAAACTATATATTGTCAGCACCCACCATTACTAAACCATTTTCTCCAAAATCAGACCTCCAGACAGCTTAGTAGGTGATAACCTATCATACCAGTGGCTAGTGTTCAGGGTGATAAGTTATCGTACACAAATCTAATTAGAGTAATAGCTTCAACTCACTTCAAAAACCACTGGCTACCTATATACAATCTGCCTCTATCCTTTCCAGTATTGATACAACAAAGTTTTAAACATCATGCTGAAGCATAGCAATACATTGTCAGAATCCACCATTACTAAACCATTTACTCCAGACAGCTTTAGTCGGTCATATCCTATCATACTCAGTTTTCTGGGTGATAATGGTAACTGATCCTACTCATTCCCATTCTAATAATAGCTTCAACTCATATCCAAAACCATTAACAACTGATAAAAAACTTGCCTGTATCCTTACCAGCATTGATATAACAAACATCATGCTGAAGCATAGCAACATATATGATGCTGGCAACAGAATGACGGAAGATTTTATAAACCATAAAATTCTACTAAACTAGTTATATAACCTATCAATTCTTTAGAAAAATGAACACATCTTGCTTGAGCAAGAACTGTGGCACATCTTACCTAACTGGCGTGTCATAATAGGAAAATGGCAAGTATGAACTTCACATTATTTTCTGCAAGCAACACCTAACATTTCATGTTTCAGAGTAATGAAGGCATGAGAAAGTGTTCCTCAACCTGGTTTTATCATCCTTCCAATCACGTCATAATAAGAAAATCAAGCACAGGTATACAATTTGTGAAACTACTCAAACTTTAAGTATGCCCTAAGAGGGTTACATTTCAAAGCCAACAGAACGCTAACACAGGAATTCATCAAAAGGCAGGCTTGATTCAGGATTTAAGCAGAACTATAAAACTAAAACTAATATAGAATTGATAGAAAAGTTAAATTTCCCAAACAAAACAAACAGCCATAGCACACAAAACAAAATGCAATTATGTTGAGAATCCAACAATATATTCAAAGTTTCAAACCACAAAATAACAATATATTCAAACAACCCCAACATTAACCAAAACAAACACCAACCCAACAATATATTCAAAGTTTCAAACCACAAAATAACAATACTTAGCTGACATCATCAATCCAGCCAACGAAAGAACCCAAAATCCTCCATTATCAAATCAAAACCTTGCATAAAACCCAAAACCCCAAAACAAACAAAGACAAAAAGAAATTAACTTTACCAGTAAAAGGCTTGCGTTTGAGACAAGGGTCAAGTTGGTTACACCATCTAAGCCTACAAGATTTACCAGAACGACCAGGAATTCCACGAGCGATCAAGCTCCAATTTCTCGCGCCAAACTTACTAACAAGTTCAGTCAAAACAGCATCTTCCTCCGGCGACCAAGGTCCTTTAACTCTACTATTAACACCCCCACTACTACCACTTCCACGGCCACCACCAGAACCACCAGGACCACCAGCCGACTCAGCTCCACCGCATAGTTCCGACTCACAACCAGCAGTCGGCGAATCGGTGATTGGGCTATCATTATCATTTTCAGTTATCATTACATCATCATCATCAGTTGGATTTTTTTCCATTTTCATAAAAAATTAAAAATAAAAATAAAAACGTTACGGTGCGTTCTTGAAACGAAGTTTGTATTTGTATATTGTACCTACCTTCCTACCTGCAAATATGCCCATACACACTGAACAAAGAAAGTGGGTTTTGTTAAGGCTAATGTTTCGGATTCTTTTCTTCCCATTTTGATAGGCGGTTTTTTTGAAATTCCAACCTTGTCCTTATAATACGGCGCCGTTTGTCATTTCTCTCCATCCTTTTCGTTTGACTTCTGTTGACTTGAATTTGCATATTGTATTTTTGAGTTGGAGGTGGGACCGACGTATCTATTTAAATTACATTTTTACCCATACGTTGGGAAATGTTATTAGATAGAAGGTGCTTAGGATTTTGTTGTAAATAAAGTGGGGTGTTTGGATATTTTGGTAAGTAGCAGGTTTCTGTTATTAATAGGCCAGAGAAACCGCCCAAGACTTTTGAAACTATTCGAACTATATGTAGAATGACGAATGTACCCTTTGGTTCTTTAGTAAAAATAAAGGTTTTGTATAAATGGACTGGTCACTGCTCATAATTGGCCCATTGTCTTAGACTCCATACGACAAAGCCTGCTTGCTTATTTGACCATTAAGAGGTGGGTTTTGGTTTTGGTCCAACCAGATTCTTAGCCTAGGTCTAATCTCACAACCCTAGGAGCTATTGGCATTTTCCAAATGAAAATAATTTATTTTACTAAACAGTACAAACTTAAATATAATAAATAACGTCATTTATTTTGTTTTTAGTTTTCCATATATGACATATATATATATAATTTCATGGTATTATAAGACATAAGTTGACTTAACTTATAGCACGGTAAAAACTTGTGTTTTTTTACTTACAAATACTATGAATTTAAATTTCATCCTTCATAAAATTATATTTTTCTTCTATATATTAGTTGTCTACTCAGGTATATTTTGTGTATACCAACCCATATGAGCCGTATAGACCTAGCTTTATAAATTGACTTTATACTCTGTCCGGCAGTGGTTAAATAGTTGACCAAAAAAATTAATATTTTTTTTTTTTTCAAATGAGAGCATTTTTGGAATTTTTTTTAATGTATTATTTACTACATTTTAAAAATTTTATGTTATTTACTATTTATTAATTTAAAAAATTTGCTATTTGTTTTCAAACCCTTTTAATTAATGTATTTAGTTTAATTAGATTTGAGTTTTTGGTTTATGTTTGTTTGGTTAAATAATAACTAAAGCCCAATGGTTAGGGCCTTTGGTTAGTCTAATTTGCATAAGTCATAAGTATGCGCGTAAGGAATTTACGTAAATGTGTGCGTTACTTGCACTAAGGAATAATCAATCGCAAAAACTTGGCTATAAAAGGAAGAATAAAAGGGAAAAAAATGGTTGTCAACAATCAAACAAACTAAATTCTAGGTCTTTAAACTCAAACCTCTTTAGTCTTTAAATTTTATCTATAATAAATCATTTGATGAACCTATGACCTAAGCATTTAATACACAATTTTAATTTTAATACAACTTATTTTTTTTATTAACTTTCAAAAATTTTTTTATTAAAATTATCTTTTGACAATTATTTGTTTTTTTAATTAGCGTTCAACTCAAGCCTTTTTGTCATCGTCCAATCCAAATTACTTTCATGTTCTATTGCAATTAATGGTGGCAGAACTCACAATTGATCACATCAAATGACGAGGTCTATCACAATCCAAAACCGAGACCGTGATCGTCCTGCAATCGAACTGAATACTAACCACGCAAACCTTAAAAATTAAATAAAATAAAATTAGCAATTTAATATAAAAATCACTATTTGAAAATTTCATATACAAAACTCAAATATAAATATATTTTACAAATTGGAAATTTTCTAGAAACAAAATGATTAAACTCTATAGACTAACTCTAGGAGGAAAAAAACCAAGCCTCGCGTTAGCAGAGTACCAGAAACTTGCAACAGAAGGTCTAATAGGGTATAAGCAATTAAATTGCTCAGTAAGTCCCATGTGTAGTGAAGAACGCTTAACAAAACATATTACATATAACACCACATAAATCAATTCACAAAAAATTGGAATATTGGGAAGATCCACTTCTCAACCAGTATAAACACACTCATAATCTCTCCTTAATCAGCATATAATACGCACCTCAGTGCCATTTTCATTTTATAATTCTAGTTTTTTCTTTTCTTTCGATCATTCCTGATATCAGTCACACCAACATAAAAAGCAAAGATTTCATAATAATATTCAATCAAATATACAGATTCATTATTCTACAACTTAAGCATATAGAAGGCTTAAACGTAATAATATATATAGAAATGAATAAGACAAACTAACTGACACGTGACACTTCTAACAAACATTAACACGTCACAAACAATTCATATAACACCCATAAAATTTACTTCGGTTCTCGCTGCTAATAATCCACCGGATTGAATCCGTGTGTTCACCAAGAGACATCCTATATGTATGGAATATTTATTAAGCACTGACCAACAAAACTTAACATGCGACTCAATTACATGGAAATGTGGTGTATGAGACGAAATTTATGCAATACTAATTTAAGGTCTATAATTATAACTAATTAAGTCCTCTAATTAACCATGTCACTCTAATAGCTTATTCATAATACTCATAATTTATGATTACTTATAATGCTCCAAACACAATTTCTAAGCATAAATAACTACAATCCAAATATTTCTTATCACTCAACTTATTGACTATCAATTCCGACTCAAGATAATTAATTTAATCAAACTTCCATTTTATTAAAATTTTTTTGACAAGGTTTCCCTAAAATTGAAATATACCAAGTGTCAACTAAAATCAAATTTAATCACCAATATATATTTCTCAACTCAATTATGTTACAAAATTCCTCTCTCTCTCTCACCAAAAAAAAAAAAATATATATATATATATATATATATATATATATATATATATATATATATATATATATATATATATATATATATAATAACAAGATTTTGGGCTAAATATGACAATTATTTCCAAAATGATGTTTTTAAATGCTTTTTAATGCATAATGCTATTTACCATAATTGAATTTTTGATTTGTTGAAGGTTTTATAAACCAAAATCGGACCTCTCACATCTTACGAGGTGAGAGCTTAAAAATGAGACACCATATTAAAAAAAAAATTATACAGAAATTTAATTTGTATGAAATTAGACACCAAATTTATCAATTACCCCAAATAAATACTCAATTGAGATCAACAAGGAGAATTAGTGAGATGTGATGGCCCCCTCTTTTAGGGTATAAATGAAAGGGCATCTACTAATTAGCAAGCAAAAACGTCCAAAAGTAATGTCTTAAGCTATAATGTCTACTTAATTTAGGTAATTGAGTCTTTAAAGTTTTCTTCATAAAGAGGTATACCTTAGATTCCAATAACATACTTATGCTTTAACAAATATTATTTCAATGCTTAACTTAATTTCCAACACTAATTGATTTTTGGCAAAAAAAAAAAAACACTAATTGATTATAAAATAATCAACTTTTTTTTTATATTAATTATGTTGTTAGAGTTTTATTAAAAAAATATGAAGTGAGAGCTTAAAATTAATTTAATATGATTTTTTTTCTCCTACTCTTAATCAATTTTATTATAAAAACTGTGAATTTAAATGTGAAAATTTTTTAAAAAAATATTATTTTTAGTTCAAATAAAATATAATTAGTGAATTACCATAAAACTAATTTTTCTTTTAAAACAAATTATTAACTCAGACCTTTATATGATAAGTTTTTAAATAGGTAAAAGCAAGGAAATTTAAAGGGTAGAAATAGGAAAAATAAGTAGTAAGTAGCAATGGATCTTATCTCCATTAGCTTAAATGCAGAAGACATGAAATTGTGGAAGTCTTTTTCATTTGAAGGAATTAGGAACATCAAAAATGGACTTGTCATTAAACTTATCCTCACTTGTTTTATTGTCCTTTTCCTTTTAATCTTAAATATACAAAAGCTTCCTCTTTCTTTAAAGATGATGTTTAAAGTTTGATTCTACTCTTTCTTAATTATGATTTTTGTGTTAATTCAATAGGTTGTATCTTTACATATATAATATTAATGTATATATTAATGGTCAGATCGATGCACTCCCCTAACTCAAAGTCAATGGTTCAAACCTTGGTGACTGAATGAGCTTTAATTTAATAATTTAACTTAACCTAACTTTCACGTATGTGCTTGTGTGTCTAATATAAATACGTGTTTATTATTTTTTAATTCAACAACAGGATTTAACTCATGAGACACACAATATAAGGTGACCATCTATTATATGTTAGGATGGAGATTCAAACTCGTTACCAACATGTCATAACACAGCGCACTAACCACTAGTTCAGACAATCTATATAATAAAACGAGAAATGCTATACATCGAATGAATGGGTTCTCTCAAAATCTTTTATTTTTCCAAATCTCTGCACAAAGTTTTGGTAAACAAGAGAAGCATAAAAATTTCATAAAGAAGAAGAAGATCAAAAGAAAAGAGAAAGCCAAAAACAACACTAAAAGAGAGAAAGATGTGCATGAATTCCAACCAACCAAAGTTTAAGGACCAAATTCCTCAATACCCAGAAAAATTAAATCAAAATATTTTTATTTTTTACAAAAAAAAAAAGAAAAACAAAAGGACCACACCTACATCAAAAAATAAGGTGCATCAAAGGGCCAATAATCACCTTTTTATGGGCAAGGATAATGCATGAATGTGTTTGTGATGGGTAAATGGGGGCTAAGAATTTTTTTTGTGACTTAAAATCTCTATCTTACTTTATACATGACTCAGATTTGCATATTCCCTCTCTTAGTAAAGTGATGAAAGCCAATGGCTAGGTAGGAAGAATGTTTGGCAACTAATCAACTTCTTATAAATCTTATTATCTACTTATATAAATCCTAACAAGTTGATAAGGAAAGGATTGTCATCTATAGTCCATGATATGGTCCTTTTGAAAACTCATGCCTCTATATCAAATGGTGGAATACATTTAATTTTTGTACTACACATCCAACTTCCATATCTTAGAGCCAAGTTGGAATTTAAGCTATGGTCAGTTTACGGTTTGGTCAAAACGTTATACCAATTGTTTATAACATTTGGTAACGAAGAATTTTAAGTATTTTAAAAATGTTAAATTAGTGTTTTATAATATATATTTATGTGATTGGTTCAAGTAGTAAGCGGCTTTTTTAATTCATTTAAGTATTATAGTTAAAATTTATTGTATGTATCTATTTTTACTGAAAAACTCATATAAGTAAAGTTCGCACTAGTTAATATAATGAGACGTTAAATCACTTAAATAAAATTCAAAATTTGAATCATAACAGATTTTTGCAATATCCGAATCCAAATATTTAAGAATTGGTTTGAATTAAAAATAAATAAACATATAATATATGAGTTTTTTTATAAATGTATGGAATAATATAGGCATAGGAAGATTGATTGAAACGACAATATAAAAATAATATACCGTTAATTTTGTAGATATGAGAAACTATTTACATGACCCACGCTTCTGCCTATGCACACACACACACCTGAGTCAAAGCTATAAAGAAATGGGGCCAAGAAGTAGCTCTGTTTTGTGGGGCAAACACTTCTTTCTCAATTACTCCATCTCACTTTCAATATTCATTTCTACTTAATAAGTTCCCTCTACAATTGGACAATTCTCTTTGGATTAATTTAATTGTTTGAATATGATATCACATCTCTTATATCTGTATTCGTAAAATGTAATATGACCAACTAGTCATTGAGACTAATTCATTTTATTTTATTTGGAAACTTATCTGCGTCGCATACATGACAATTGCAGGAGAGTCTTCCAACGGGGATAGTTGCATATGTTAGATCTCTAACTCGAGACTTTCTTAAACGAATTCAAGCTGCTTACCACTTGAATCAACATCATTGATATCACTAATCCATTTTTTATTATTCATTCTAATTATAACTAATTGATATTCAATTAAACAAACACAATAAAAATAACTAATCTTGGATATAATAATAATAATAATAATAATAATAATAATAATAATAATAATAATAATAATAATAATAAAATAAAGAGAGTGATGGAAGAAGAAAGTGGTCCATGGCCATGAAAACAATCCAATAATAAGAAAGAAGGGTAAACCAGAGTCGGACCACCTTTCTAATCATACAAATGCAACAAACCAAAATTTTTGAAATAATAAAATCAAAATTTATCATCAAATATAAGTTTTCATTATGTTTAAAAAATGAATACAAATTATTTTTATTTGAGTAATACTGAAGTTATACTTTTCAAATAGTTTTTAAATTTTTAAAATTATTTTTTAATATTCGATAAAGCAACTTTTAAATGTTTAATTAATCCTTTTATAAGAATAATCTTTATATAAGAATAATTCAATAATGGAATAGACCTATATGGATAAATGTGAAATTGGTGATCCCTGTTTTTTTCTATAATAAATCCTTAAAACTTGTAAGAAAGTTTATATTTAAGTTTTAAACAAATTTTTAAAATGTTTAATTTCGCATGGTGATTTAATTTTGACTCTATATTAAAATTATTTTAGATCAATTAGTGAGAACTCATTGTGAGTGAACATGTCCGTTACAGTAAGAATCTGATACTATATTAGAATTGAGTCTAATTCAATTAAAAATTTGAATTAACAAAAAGATGATTGTTCAGTCTTATATTTAACTGAAGTTGCTTACATCCCCAACAATATAATGATGATGAGTTGGAGTCCTATTTTCTAACACAGAATGAAAACAAGAAAAAAGTGTTTGTGGAAGTAAAGTAAGGAAAATCCAAAATATGAAATGATATGATATGAGAGGGTGTGGTAATATTATGCCAGTTTTAAACTTCAAAGGTCCATTTGGGTAACAAACACTGGATGTTTATGAAATTCATGTCTTACACAGAAGGGACATCCCTTCTCTCTTCTGATAGCTACTTCCCACTATATATATATATATATATATAACCTCAAATTTTATTTTTATTTTAAATAAATAAATGGTATTAATTTTTTTTAAAGAGGTATAGTAAATAAGTAGGAATAGTAAGTATATATATGGATGGTGGGGTGAATAGAGCACCAAAGAAAGGCTGAAAGTGTGGTTAATATGGTCCACTTATGCCTCATTAGTGTGGACAAGATCTAGCACCATACATCATAATCTAAAAGTAGTCAACTTTGAGATGTTGATCTTACAATCAATTGGTTGATATGACTTCTTCCTATGCTTTGTTGTTGTATCTAATTAGCACTTAGCTTAAAAATTCTTCCTATGTCTATTTGGATTCTCCTTCTATATACAAAATTTATGTAACTTTATAGGATTGCAATATCCACATCCACAAACATAAGATTGAAATTTTTGTTATATTTTAGCTTATTTAGTTAGCTTCTAATTATCTTTCACTTTTTCTAGTTAGAAACTAACAAGATATATATGATGTGCTTGTTAGGAAAATGAATGGAAAAAACTAAATATATATAAACAAAAATCTTTATATAATTTCTAATAGTATAGAAAATGGATTAGTCTGACAAGTGATGTTTGGATTACTATTTATAATAAAGTTGAAACGGTGAGATTCGAATGTACGTTCTCAGGGTCCAAGTAGAAAATTTGTGTATGAAGCCTTTTGTGGGTCGGCTATCTTGCTATTTGTAGAAAGTTGGCTTCGAATTGTTTAGGGTTGACACTAGCCTCATTCTAGTCCAAATTAGCAACTTCTCTAAGCGTGTGAAGGGACATCAAACATCTCCTCTTGTGTTTTATGATTGATAACCCTTACTCCGGTCTTAGTTTTTGGGGAGATAACTTACAATTCTATTTAGAAAAATAGTACTAAATAGTAATTTTTAAAATATTTTACAAAAATAAATAGTATAAATTTGAAAAATTAAATAAATAATTATTTTGATACATTATTGATATATGAGGTTTATATAATGGTTTATATAATATAAATATCTTCATATGAACCATTATCATTATATGTATTAAAAAGTGTTATTTTCTTTAATTTTTTTATTTTGTGCTATTTACTTAAAAAAAATTCTAACATATTTTGATAAAGAAATCAAAGCAAATAATTATAAATAATGTCCCATGGCAAACCACAATTATTAATTAATGTCACGTTTTTAAATGTAAACTTTATGTTAGGGGAAAACTTAATTTCCGCCTTAATTAACAACTAATGTAGGTTTTAATTATTATAAAAATAATTAAAAGAAAAAGAAGCTTATTCTTGGTGGCAATACTCATGATATTGGAATTTTTCTCTCTTTTCAGTGATTGTCCACCCGTTGACTACTCACCAAAAGAAAATAAAAATAAATAAAAGCAATATAAATTCATAAAATTATAATTAATTAATTAATTAATTAATTGTTCTTTATAGATTTATAATTGGTTATGTCGTAAAATGCATTGTGTTTTGGGATTAGCAACCTTAATCAAGTGATGAAATGATGGCATCTATCTTTTCTTAATCACTTTTTACCTATATGTGTTTATTCTTCCTTTCAATTTTTCCTTCTTACCTAATTTATCATTTTTTTATGGTTTCTTCCTTTTTTTTTTTAACTTAACAATCAAATTGAATCTCAAAATGTTCACAACCTTAAAAATTTTCATTTATGATTTCACTCTATAAATTTAACTTTAATAAAATTTTTGGTTAGAACAAATTCGATATCTGAATTCACTTTATATGTTATGTAAGAAAATCTAATTTTACGTAGATTTAAATTCACTAGCTATCAGACTCATGCATCATCACCCACTTCAAATAATAATGTTAAAACACACTATTTCAAATGATAGTGTTAAAACACACTAGACATATCTTAGCTTCGAATTTGGACGTCCCAAAACATTACTTGAATTTTACGTGGACTTAAACTCATTATCAAACTCGTGAATCATCATCCATTCAGAATAGTAATAAAACACACTAGACAATTTAGATATATCTCATTTTCAAATATTTATGTATTAAAGAATTAGTCTAATTCTACACTGACTTAAAATCACTATCAGACTCATTGATCACATCAAATCACTAGACAACTTAGATATTTTCCATTTTTGAATTTGGATTGGTGGATTGAAAATGTAATGTAATCCTACTAGGACTTAAATTTGCTATAAGACTATGAATAATCACACCCATGTGCCAATATAACATAATAACTAATATTTGACAATCCAACAAAGTACTAAATAACAAATGGTGCCAACCCTCAAAATATATGTGTATTGAAATTAATCTAAGTTTGTACAAATGGAAGAAAAGATTGAAGAGTTTGGAAAGTGGGTATTGAGTAGTGACAGCTAATATTTTGTTGTTGGTAAGAATCAAAACTTTTTTTTTTTCATGCATGTGAACCTAATTTTATGCTATCTCTTAGCCTTTCTTCTTCTCAAACCTATTTTGGCTTTTCTTTTTCTATTTGGAGAAGCATATTTGAGCTTATAATTAAGTCTTAGCTTAACAATTTTAGTGAAAACTACAACTAGCTTTTGACAATTTAGCTCTTCATTTCTAATTTGGAAGTTTGATAATTAATAATACAACTCTCTTTTAGTAGCTTATATCTCAAATAGGAAAATTTTTATTTCCTATTTTCAGAATTAAAGTTTTCAAATTTCTAATAATTAGATATAACAAACAAAACTATATAATTGAATTATTTGTTTTTAGGTATTCCTAACCCACTTGGTTAGCACTAATTATATTCACAATGATTTTGTCTATTAAGTGATAAAAATGCTATTAGTAGGTGTTTTTTTATTTATTTTGAAATTTGAATGCTTGAAATTTACTAAAATTTGAGAGTAAAAGACTCACACTTAGTAACTATTTAATTTTTTTATTATCTTAATTAATTGTAAATATATATTAATTATTATTTTGATCATGTTGGTCTATAATAATGTTAATCATACCCATAAATTGATGACACACCAATTTTTTATTTTTTTAAAAAATAAGTGTCACATTTTTAAATTTTAACAAAATAAAAAAAAAATTAATATAACATTTGAATCGACTATAAAATAACATTTTTATTTACTAATTTTTATAAATTTAATATAATAAATATTTTCTAAATAGTAAAAAAATTATAAGCGAAACACTTATTTTGAAACGGAAAAGCATTTAGACATATTTTAAATTAAATCTATTGTGATAGAGGTTATGTATTGTGATGCTAGATGTATTAATTTATGGATTAATTATTTAAACATAGTTAAATTATTGATTGTGTATCACAAAGAAGTCTATCTTTGACCAAGCTTTGTATAAGCATAAAATTCCACACATCTTGCAATTGCTTTGGATCCACTAATGATAAAATTTTAGGTCAACCAAATGATCATATCATTGACCTATTTTTAAAATCCATGTAAATTTTAATTATACTAATTTTACTAATAATTTGATATAATAATAAAGAAAATGTATTATTCCTTGTAAAATAAGCATAAAAAAGGGTGTTTGGTGTAAGAAGGGAACATGGAATGGACCACATGACCTTCATAAAAATAAGGAAACAAGAAAATAAAAATTAATAAATACTGCCACCCAACTTGTTGGGGTATTTCTCACAACATTTAGCTGACCCACTTCTGCTATTAGCCTATTACCTTTTCCATGTGTCTGGTTTATTTGAGAATGGGGTCTACCCTCAAATAAATATCTTACCAAAATTATAATTTCCAATTTTTTTAAAATATAAATGATTTTACTGACGGACCGAATAATTATGTATTACATAAATTTGGTAAATATGTGTTAACAATATATATTGAATTCAAAATCTTTACATTCTACAATCAATCTTCATAATAGATAGAATAGCACACTGATTTACAAATTCTTATCAAATTTTAATTATATTTATATATATAAATTAATAATGTAAAGAAAATCCATTTTTCTTAAAATATTCAATTTTTTAAAAAAAATTATTATTTTTCTAACTACGAATTAAAATAATAAACTTTAATCTAATTAATACTTATTTTAGAAAAGTAATTATTATTATTATTATTCTTATTCTTATTAATTATTATAAACTACAAATATTTTTACCCTGATTAATATCAAAACATTAAATACTAACTTAAAAATTGTTGGTAGTAAAGTGTAAGACTATTAAATAATAGAAGTTGAAAACTAAACCTTACAAGTTATTATGCTAAAAAATAAATAAATAAAATTTAAAATATTTATATTATTAGTCATTATTAGAGACACCCTTATTAGTCTCTTTTATATTGAACCTTCTTCTTCCTCAAACCACTTTTCTCTGTAATATATACAGAAAGAAAGATGAAAGAAAATAAAGAGTTTGAGATTTTATTTTCTGCAACTACAGGAGACATCCAAAGGGATCGCATTGATTCTTAATTCTTAATTTGTTGATGAGATCAAATTAATATCAATGCTATCCCTTTGGATATCTCCTTTGGTAGCTTCCAACAATGGAGTTTTCATGCTGTTCTTCTTCTTCTTCATCAATACAAAACCAGAAGAAGATAATGCTGATATACAAGTTTTAGATCAGTAAGTCATTTATATATACAATTATTCATTAATTCTTGAAACAATTTTTTCGAAAATTTTTCATGATTCATACTTTTTGTAGTTATTTTCATTCTTTGTTTAAAGAATATATATATATATATATATATATATATATATATATATATATAGAAATGGAAATGACTTATTGGATCTAATTATAGATATAGAATGCAAAAATGGAGTTTTCTTGGAAATGGAGGAGGGCGAGGGCAGCTTTAAGAAAGGTTCCATAAATGGGTAATTTTCACTTCTTCTTTATCTTCTTTCTCCATTTTTCTTTTATTATTTATTTACTTATTCTACACAAAACTTAATTACACTACTATTTTTGCACATAAGAGCTAAAGAATTGTATTCATATAAGTCCTTTTTTTAGCAGAAGATTTGATCATATGAATCCTTATTACCCCAAAAAATTAAATTAAATTATGTTTTTTTTTTGGGAAATATTTATCTATAATTATTTAAATAAAATTGTAAATTCTTGTGTTATTTTATAATAATAATAATAATAATAATAATAATAATAATAATAATAATAATAATAATAATAATAATAATAATAATGTGTAAGTAATATTTTAATTTTTTGGTGGAGGCTTTTGAGCACTTAATTCAATTCATATTCATACACCTAAACACCCACTCTTTCCTACCTACAAACACTTTGCACAAAAAATTAAAAAGTGTCTTTTTTATGAAATTAAAGTGCAAATCAAGCAAATTATTTAGGGCATTTAAGTAGTATTAAGGAATTTAGTTTCTATTTTTATGTTTGCTTAATTAATTAAAATTTTAAAGGAATGCATTAGATTGGGGGAAGTACTTAATTATTATTAATAATAATGTTAATTAAATCAATAATCATTATTGATTAACAAGATAATTTTGAAGTGGAAGCTAGCTATTTGATATAACAGTGACCCCTCCATATAATGAAAAATAATAATTTCTAAATGCTTTTTGAGAAGAAATTTTAATTACCCCATTTCTGGAAACCTTTTGATCATTACATACTTCCAACAACTTGATTTCACCTTTTATAAAAGTTACTTTTTTTCTTCTCTTACAAATGACTTAATAAAAGTACTCACATTTACAAAACTAATTACAAAATTAAAATTTTTCATCATTTTTATTTTTTACAAAAAAAAAAAATAAACTATCATTCTTTAATAGGAATTAATCTTTTTTTTTTTAAAGTAAATTATAATTAAAGTTATTTATATGATAAAGGTGGAATTGAATGACATGGTTTGAGGTCTTAATTTAGGATCCAAAGCAATGAAACTTAATATTAAAGGACCTTTTTTTTTCCACTTTGGGCCTCAGATTGAGTGTCCTAAAGGCAAAGGAATCATCCACATCAAATAAATAATAGTAATTAAGAAATAAACTTTGCCCTAATTCTCAATTAAAGGGCCTTTTACAGGGATAAGTCATAGCTAGCTTGCTAGCACATGACACCAACATTCTTATTATCTCTAAATACCATTGTCATATCTTTTGTCACATGCTTCCAATTAACCTTCACATCTTCTCTTTTGTCTTTAATCTATATATTTCTAACAAATAAATTAATGGTAAGTTTCTTTATAAGGGGGGAGGATTAATTAGCATATATATACTTATATTTATTATTATTAATCATCTTTGGTCATAAACTAACAAAGTCTAGCAGAATTTTGATTTTATCAAATAAAATAAAAGATACAATATGAATTCGGTAAAATCGAACTCGAAATTTGATAAGTTAAAACATTTAGAGTGTTAAGATTACGAATCAATGATGTTAAAAACTGTTTATTGTTAAAAAGATATTGAAATTTAAAATTACATAATAATTAGGTTGGTAGGGTGATTGAATATTTATAGCAATAAACAATAATACATATATATAAGAGCATATAGGTGTTGAATGAAATTAATGTGAGTTGAAATTGTACCATAAGACAAGGTCCTGTAAGAAACTGAAGCAAGAATTTTTGAACATTATAGTGTACAAAATGTCTTCCAAATTTGAAAATAAATAGTCCAAAATGTCTCCTTCTTGGACTACAAAAGTACCCAAAAACATAAACCCTTGTTTTCAAGTCTTCCTCAGGTTTATTCAGATCTTGACTTCATTTTGACTATCCCTTAATTATAATTAATCTAAATTAATTATTATAACTCAATTTTTTTTTTTTCTAGCCAAAAACGCAACACATCAAGTCACAAATTGGCAAGACTCCAATGTCTTTGTTTTAGCCAAAAACGCAACACCCCAAGCCACAAAACGGCAAGACTACCGCATTTCACAAACGTCTCTGCAAAACAATAATCGCAGCCTCTCAATTTCAAATCCCTTATTTTCCAATCTCACAGCAAACTCTCCATTTTTTGTTCCACATCTTCTCAATTTCCCAATTATTGAAAACCCCAAATTGGTTATATTACAAGTTTCACAGATTGCAAATCGCTGCTTCTGAAAACACTCAAACTGTTCCCTTCAAATGCAATGTTCAAGGTTCTTAACAGAAGTTTTAAGGTGCAATCTTCATATTTCTTCAATTCGAAATCTCAGGTTACAAAAACAAAACCCAATTTCTCAACTTCAGTTTCCTTTCTTTTTGTTCAATCATGTCTCTGTTACAGAATATTGTGAACTTTGTGTCTTTTAAACTCACTTAAGCCAACTATCCTTTATGAAGGGAGCAAATGATAGGTTTGGCAGAGAGCAAAGATGTCATTGATTATTTGTTAGATGCTAATTCAGCTTCACCAAAAATGTTCTGCCACCTAATCCTATACCAGACAACTATGAGCCAAACTTATAGCAGAATTCATTGAGTGGAGGAAAGTAGACTGTAATCTTCTTAATTATTGGTTTGGACGCTACTTATGATGTCTGGTCTGCGTTGAAGGATGAATGTGCACAAGACTCTCAAGAAAGAGAGTTTACATTGCGTCAACAGTTGAGCTATATGCGGAAGGATGAGAATAAGACCATCAGCGAACATATTCGTGTTTTCAAGAGTCTGTGTGATAGTCTAGCAGCCATTGGTAAACTTGTTCCAGACAAAGAGAAGGTTTTTTCTCTTCTTACAAGCCCCACAACTATGTTGAAACCTCCAAGACCATCATATTCAGAATTAGTATCCCACATGCAAAACTTGGATCAACGACAGAGTTATATTCAAACTGAATCATTCTCTCATTTACCACATGACAAGTAAGAAAAAATTATTAGATACTGTTGATAAAATTATAAAATAATAAGTTTAAAATTGTTCATGGCGTCGCCCGGACTTGAACCGGAGACTTTCAGTGTGTTAGACTGACGTGATAACCAACTACACCACAACACCTTTATTGTGTTATGTTGACTTGATAACCTAAATAACAAAGTTGCAACCTACAAACGCTTTTAGCACCTTCATTGCTTTCAACCACCACCACCAAGCTTTTGTCCCTTTGGTGCAGCACCCTTACCCACATCACTGGCAGTTTCAATCCTTCCATGTCTGTTCGTTTGCTGTTCCTTTTGAGTTTTATTTCAAGAACCGATAAAATTAATTACCTAAAATAACCTTCCCTTTTACAGTGGAAAATCAATAATCCTTCCTTTTTTGCTCCCCTTTGAAGTTTTCATTAAAAATTAGCAGGAATAAAGAAGAAAGAAGAAAGGAGGGTGGTGACGGCGGTGGATGGGGAGAAAAAATATGGGGGTGACGGCGATGGTTATGGTGGAGGGTGGTGACTGCGGTGGATGAAAGAGATGGGAACAGGAATGGGTAATAATAATAATAATAATAATAATAATAATAATAATAATAATAATAATAATAATAATAATAATAATAATAATAATAATAATTTGATTTAAAATTAGGTTTAATTAGGATGGTCTGATTCAAATAAATAATGGTTCGATTCAAATAAATTAAAGGGTAGTTTTGTCATTTTGAAAAAAATTGTTGACTTTTTCCGTTGAAGAAACTGAGAGTTTATTATTTGAAACGTCAGGAAACCGATTATACAATTTTTCAAATAGAGATATCTCAGAATACATTAAATAAAATTTCAGAAATCTAAAAATAATTATCCGATAAAATGATAGATTCTAAAAATTATTTTTTAATGAAATTCAATACAAATTATTCATTAGGATTTTATAAAATAATTTATATTATTAAATATTTATATTAATTTTCATAAAAAATATTAAATATATTTTAATTTTTGGCTTCACCCATGCGTATAACGTATTTTACATCAGCTGCAATGAATATTAACATTTTTTTAACCTACTGTTAATAATCAGTGCACATGCAACTTGGTAAAAAAACAAAGTTATAATCTCTTCATTTCTAAAACTAAACTTGTATATTTATATAGGTAAAAAATAAATTAAAAATATTATGGCATTCCATCATTATTATCTTTTATTTTGTTTTCACAAATATCAGTTTCAAAAATTGTTGATGATGATGAAACTTGATAATTGATGAATCAACCAACATAGTCTCTATTCTGTTGGGTCTTTGTCATGCATCCCACAACCGATGGCGTCAACACAAATGAATCGAAAAGAAAACCAGTCAATGCAGTTACAATCGTCGGAAACCAGTTTTATTTTTTTTTTCAACAAATCGTCGGGAACCAAAGAGAAAGCGAAGAGATACGTCTGCATTGAGAGTCTCCATTGAAGAAATGGTGATTTTTTTTCGAGTTTAGGGCCGATTGCATAAAAACAAGATGGTCTGAAAATTTAATAAAAAAGAAACCAGTCGGAAGAAAAAGCATAAACCAGTCGGAATAAATTGTTTTTTCAAGCTAAAATCCATTGGAAGACATTAATAAGAAGAAGAAAAAAAAATATGATACTTGGTGTTTCTATTGAGTTGCAGTGTAGTTTCCTCTTGGAATTTGACTGGAATTGTAGTACCTGTTTTATAAGTCTCGCCGGAACCCATGGTGCATAATTATTGTATGCCTTATGGAAACTTGTAGTAAATTTGTACTTTTTTACCTAAAAAGTCGTAAATGACTCTATTCCCGGTTATATTTGACACTCTTGCAAATTTTTTTAGTGGCTCAATATGTATATACCCTTTTTTTATGGGTTATTGGGAAATATATCTAATTGTAAGAATTTATTTTTTATTTAATTTTTAAAATAAATATATTAAAAAAATTATTAAAAAAAACCATTAAGTTAATATTAAACTGTACTACTGTTATATAAATATAAAAAAAATTGTTGAACTGCTATTATATTGTTTTTGTACCACAATTTTATAGATATTATTCAACTGTAACTGTAATACAACTGTTGTACAGATTTTATACTAAAATTATACATAGTCCGTTTTTTTAATTTTTTTTTGACAAAAGGTCTGAAAATACTATTAAAATTAGTGAGTTTATTTTTTTTATTTTTTTATTTTGAATTCATTTTTCAAATTAATATAAAAAATAATCTATTTACATATATATTTATTTTTTTAAATGGCCCATTTGAAATATATTGACTTTTAAAGTATTTTTTAAAATTATTATTAATAATTTAACTAATAATATTTTTTTTCAAATAAAATCGTGTTCTTAATTTACTTTTCAAGAGTGAAATTTATTATTATTATTATTATTTTTAAAACAACTCCTCGTCTCCGGGCCAAACTGGGCCCAACTGAAGACCATCCACCAGAGTTTTGAGTAACTCACGTGTGTGATCAGAGTGTGGTGAGAATCGGTGCTGCTGCTTCTTCTTCTCCCCGCAAAATGCTGCAGATTAATGAGAGCTTTCTATGCAAAAGAACCCTGAAAATGGAGTTTGTTTAAACAATATAACCGTATTTCTTCATAACAATGGCTGCATTTTCTTTTTTCTTCCTGATTTTCCATCTCCTTACCCTTTACCCCATTTCTTGCCTTTCACTTGAAACCCTAACCACTTTTAATAATCCAAACTTCGATCCCCAAATCGCTATCCTCGGAGACGTCAGGACCGGCGAAAATGACTCTCTTGTGCGATTAACGATCCCAAATCCCTCAAGTTCTGGTCTTTTATTGTACAAGGAACCCTTCAAATTCTTCAATTCTAATGTCAGTAAGCCGTCGTCGTTTTCCACGGAGTTTGTGTTCAGATTTACAGGTACTCCAGTTTTTCTTTCTCTTGTTATGGGTCCCCATAATTTTGAATCAAAATTTCTGGGTCAAGCTCCATTTAATGTTTCAGAAGAGAAAGGTTATCTGTGTATTAAATTTGGTGATTCAATAGAGAGCGGTTTACGTTTTTCTAGAACTCACATTATATCTGTAACTGTTGATAATGAACCACCCACTAATCTTACTGTAAAGATTGATCGTGGGAAAATGAAATCTTGGATTGACTATGATGCTAGTTCTAAAAGATTAGAGATTAGAATTGGTAGATCTAATGAAACAAGGCCTTATGATCCGGTAATTGCATATTCTATTGATCTACACAAAATGTGGGGAGATAATGATGTGTATGTAGGCTTAGGCTCAAGGCATGCTGGTGGAAATGTATGGTATTCGTGTTTTGTATATTCATGGAAGTTTAAGCTAAGGAGTATTCCTTATTGGATGCATTCTATGCCGGTTAATCCAAATGCTTTTAAGAACAATAGTAGTGAGAATGTAAAATCGGAAAGGGAAAAGTTTTGTCCTTTGACAGTTGTTGCTGGGATGATTTTCGCAACGGGGTGTGCAGCATTAGTATCATTTATGGTTCTATTTATGTGGTCAATCTTTACCAATAGTCGGACGGTGTTTCCAATTGCAAAAGGTGATGTGAAGCCGGTGGATTTCAGGTATGAAAATATCTACTTAGTCGTGGAGAAAGATGAGAAAGTAGTTGAGAATTAGGCATGCTATCGCTCTGTATGTATTTTTGTTATGCAGTATTAGATGTTATAGTTAATGAAGTTATTATGTTGTTCATGCATCATTGGTCGGTCTTGTTGCATTAGCCGATTTGGTGCAATGCATAAACATGCCCTGATGCGTCTTGTTCATGAATTTTTTTTGTTGCTGTTAAGGTTTTTGAGTAGAAGGTCATATGCTTCTACCTTATTAATGTGTTTATAATTATATCAAGTATTAAAAATTCCCTACTGTGTTTAAACTTTGTTGCTTAAGTTCATTTCTGTTTGATTATTTTTAAGTTAATTATTATTAAATATCTCATTAATCAAAAGTCTCTCAATTCTTTTTTTCGTTAGTGGGATCATTTCATATTATAATCTGTGTTGACTAAAGTTTATTTTGAATTAATGAGTTCTTACATCACAATCAAATAATGCTAATTATTTAAGTTTAAATTAAAAAGAATGTTGCACCAGTAATTGAAAATCTTTGTGCTTAAGCATAATGCTCTATATTGATTTCACTTTTTCTTTTATTTGATTATTATTATTATTAGAAATATTTTCTTTCTCCACTAAAGAAATTCCAATATATATTTTTCCTGTCCTTTTGTTGTCATTGCCAATCAATCTATCTTTACCTCTTAATTTATGTTTGCGAATATATTTTGTGGAGCCACAGAAAAATAAATTAAAATAAAAATTGGCAATAACGTTAATTAATTCGAATTCATGATCTATTAATGCACCTAATTTCAAATTAAAGACATTTAGTTAAAATAAAACAACTCCTATCAAACGTTTTGTAAGGTGAGTGATGAAATTTTATTTATTATTAACTTCATCTATTTTATAGACCAATTATTGGCGTACCAAATATAAAATACGAGACATATAAAATAAAATAAAATAATAATTCATGTTTTAATCAACTAATTATTGGTGGTTTACCTTTTTCAAACATCGAGTATTTTATATTGTTGTAATGGAGCATAATTTAAACTAGAAGAATTATCTGCAAACACTCACAAAATAATAAGATGTATCTGTCAAACGTGGCATCCTCTGCGTCCATTGGATTTTTTTTTGGCAAATTACCGTTTAATCACTTTATTTATTTATTTTAACAGTTTAGTAGTTTGTACAATTACTATTTGTTGCTTTTTCTTATTTATCAAAGAATTTTATGTTCCCAAACCTTTAATATTTGTCCCTACACAACATTACTATATTCTTAAAGTTGTCAATGATTAATTTTTCTAATTTTTTTTTAATCTAAAAATCAAAATTTAAATAATATAAATTAGACATATCTTGTTTTGTTCTCCACTAAAAATTGAGTGAACAAGAATAATCACTTTATATTAGTAGTACTAAGAATTCTTTAATACAATTAATATTTCTCATAATAGAGCCATTTCCTCTTTTAAACTTCAATTTTTGTAAATTACAATTAAATTTAAAGAAACATATGTAAAAAAAAAAAAACGTATTTAATATGCAATGAGGTAATAAAATAACAAACTTTTTTTTTATAATCACGAGATCTCATATACGGATTCCAACTGTGAACGACATATTTAAGTCAAACTACATTTAGACTAATCTCCATTTAAGTAGGGTAGATCTAAATCTCTTTTAAGAGTTTAAAGTTTTAACTTTAAGTTTTAAAAAGTTACGTATATAAGAAGGTTTAAACTCATAATCTTACTAAAATAAAAAAAAAAATCTCTTACTAACTGACTTAGTCATTGGGGTTACCAAACTTTATTTCATTGATATTCACTTATTTTGACTTAGTCTGGATCATTTTAAATACAAAATCATTCTTTTCTTAATATTATATTGGTCTTAAGTGGTCGAAAGAACAATAAATGCGGTGAGACTTTTACACTCGAGTTCTAACAGATTGAGTTTAAATACTCTGTACTTGTCTAGATAAATAAAAAATTAACAATATAAGCACTTAAAACAGCATTGTAGCGAGAAATTAAAAGGAATAGGAATAAAAAAAAATGTTTTTGTGAATTTTTTTTTTTAATTTAGAGAAAAGAATTAAAATTCAAGTTTTTTGTATGATATGTTGTAAGGTTGTAAATGAGTACAAGTTGAAAGAATTTAATTGAATTCGAGTTTGAACACAAAAACCAAACCCAAATTTCGCTCATTAAAAAATAGTTAAGTTCAAATTCAATTCGAGAAGTTTAAATGTATTTAATCGATTTCAGATTTAATAAATTAAAACAACTACTTTAATACATTCGATAAGTTAAGCTCTTACACCGGTTCGATAAAACATATTTATAAGCTTAAGACAAGATCAAACTTGGTTCATTAACTCAAGTTGAAATCATTTATTTTTTTCAAACTGAACAATAAGAAAGAATTTTTACCAGCAGCTTCAAATAGTTGATGAGTGATTTACAGTTTGGATTGTACGTTTTTGTGACCATTACAGCCAGTATCTTACTGTGCCAAATTAAACTAAATATGTACTTTAATTAATAATAAGTGGTTTCCTAATTATTATTAAAATACTATTATTTTTATTTTTTTAACATAGATATATATTAAAAATACTAGTAATAATAATAATAAATTGTTTATATTAATTATTATTCATTTGGTCTTGTGAGCGCGCATATGTGGGTAGGCGTAGGCAGGAGTTGCAGATAAATAGAATCAGAAGTAGAAAACAGAGAAAGAAAACTTCTGAAAGGCACGTAATTTTAAGCAAAAATCTTACCAACAAACAACTTGCCTATTTGTTGCACTCTTGGGAATCGCAGTCCTCAATTCTTCTTCCTGCTCCGACACCCCGCCAATTATATTTTATTTATTCTTGAAAAGAAGGAAATTTTTTTTTTCAAAAATTCTTTCTTTTTTTAAAAAGAGAATCAAATAATTCATTTTTCTCTCCCACATACCCTTTTGATTAGATTCGCTTTCTTGGAATTTTTACTTCTGAATTTTATAATTTTTTTTCTTTTATTGATTTTCCTTTTTTGAAATTATTAGTGTTTTAGCTATATATACACTGGCTGCAAGACCAATTATAATCGAGGAAGAGAGCTTATCTCTCTTGGCCGGAGAATACAGGGACCAGCAGCACCGCCGCTACCACCACCATCACCTAGAGCAGACAGTAATGGATGGTGATAGAGAAGATTCTTGGCCCAGGAAAGTGCATGACGAAGAACATTTAAGGGTTGAGATTCCAGAAACTGCTCATCAGATTAGTAGTGGTTTGTTTGCATTTTCTTTCTCATTTCTTATTCTTTTTTACCATTTTTACGAGTTTTATTTTATTTTTTTCTGTTTTGGTATTTTCTTGAATTTTATCATTCATCCATGGCCTCACTGTAATTTCTTGAAAATTCTATTTTTGTTTATACCCTTTTTCATTTATCTTGAATTGCATTAGATGCTTAAACTACCTTAATTTGGATTAGAATGAAGGTTTTTTACTTCTCTTTTTTCCCCCAATATTCAGATTCATTTTATTCTTTAGAATTTCAATAGATTAATCTGATATGCAACTGTATTTAGATAACTTTATATTATATAATTTTAAAAATTATGGTTTGGTTCAATTGGGTATTTGTTAAATATTTCAAATTTTGATTCTTTTCTGTAAAAAATGACAAAAAAAAAAAAAAAAGCTGTTTCTTTTTCTGGGGTATATTAATATTTTAGCTGAGACTCAACTGATTCTGGTTTTGAAACTTAATTTTTCTGTTGGAATTTGCAGATTCATGGTTTCAAGTGGGATTTGTACTCACAACTGGTGTCAATAGTGCCTTTGTATTGGGCTATTCTAGCACAATTATGGTCCCTCTGGGTTGGGTATTAGGGGTAGTTGGTTTGGTTGTGGCTGCTGCTATTTCATTATATGCAAATTCTCTTATTGCCAAGCTCCATGAATATGGGGGAAAAAGACATATCAGATACAGAGATTTAGCTGGATTTGTTTATGGTATGAACAAAAAATGAAATTAAAAGATTATACATTTATTTCCATATTCATTAAATTAGTTTTAATTAAATGACATTAATCCTGTTCATCAAATCTTTTTACTGCAGGCAAGAATGCTTATTCTATTGTATGGGGATTGCAATATATTAATCTCTTCATGATCAATACTGGATACATAATTTTGGCTGGTAGTGCACTTAAGGTAACATCAAATCGGGAAATTTTAAGTTTATTTTTCATCATTTATAACTTTCCTGAACAAGTGTAAGAGAGGTAAACTTATATGATACGGGAACATTAAGTAATTTTCAGTTCTTAGCTGATCCTAGATTGTTATGTAGGCTGTTTATGTTCTTTTTAGAGATGACAGTGAAATGAAGCTGCCGTACTTTATCGCTATTGCTGGGGTTGTTTGTACTATGTTTGCCATTTCAACTCCCCATTTGTCTGCACTGCGGGTTTGGCTTGGCGTATCGACAGTCCTTAGTCTGATATATATCATTATAGCAATTACTCTCTCAGTAAAGGATGGTACGTGAACAATATATGAAATATAATTGTACCAAAGTAGTATAGTATTTGAAATTCTTTTGAACTATGGCTAAGATGTCAGTTAATCCGCAACACTGTTGTTCAAACTAAATGGAAATGATGCACTGAATGATCTAACAGTACTTTATGCAGCAACCTTACATGTTTTGTATCTACTATTATTTTTTAGCTCCAAGAATTTGCAAAAGACTTTGTGATCAGTTCTTTTGGTTGGTGTTGATCTCTCCTCTTCTACATGTAAATTTATTGTTTTTATCTGTGACAATTAATTAGAATCACATATGTATGTTTGTTGCCTTCTATTTGAGGAGCCAATTGGTTCTTTTGGAGATGTGTTATAGAAAGAATCGAGTTTTGCGTAGTTTCATCTATCAGTAATTTAGTGACATTTATTTATATCAAATCTTCTCTTTCTTTCATGCAACTTATTATTATTGAGCTTTGATTGTTTATAATCATATTTTTCTTTTCTGTACTTACAATTCGAGTAATTGTGCTGAACTTGATGTAAATACTATGATATTGTAGGTGTCAAAGCACCTCCAAGGGATTATAGCATCCCAGGATCATCAACAAGCAAAATCTTCTCATCAATAGGGGCAAGTGCGAATCTGGTTTTTGCATATAACACAGGGATGCTTCCAGAAATACAGGTACGAGAGGAATTCGAACCTTTTTTCTTTCATTGAACTTAGGCATTTTCTAGTTTAATCTGAATCAAGAAATGATAAACTTATTTATTTATATATACTTTCGCATAATTAGATATATCTGAATCAAGATATATATCATTAATGTTCAAGTGTGTCATCTGTTTTTGAAGATATCACTTTTCTTTAAGGTTTCTAAACTGATAAATCCGGACCTAATTGTATTAGGGATAAAATACCTTCACATAATGATACATTACTTTTCTGTTTCTTTCTTCAACTCATGCATCTGTTGCTGACAAATTTACAACAGGCAACGATAAAGCAACCCGTTGTGGGTAACATGATGAAAGCACTGTACTTTCAATTCATACTGGGAAGTTTGCCATTGTTTGCCGTTACTTGGATTGGTTACTGGGCTTATGGAAATTCAACAACTACGTATTTGCTTAGCAGTGTCAGCGGTCCTGTATGGGTGAAGACTCTGGCCAATATTGCTGCATTCTTCCAGTCAGTCATCGCTTTACATGTACTTCTCGTCACCAATTCTTTCTTATTTTTCTTTTTAAAACTTGCTTTCACAGATTGATTTGGTTGTGCTTTACTGATACGCTCCTGTTCTGCAGATTTTTGCGAGTCCAATGTATGAGTACTTGGATACAAAGTTTGGGATCAAAGGCAGTCCATTCTTGATCAAGAACTTGTCATTTAGGTTAGGTGTGAGAGGTGGCTACCTAACTATTAACACATTGGTGTCAGCTCTTCTGCCATTTTTAGGCGATTTCGAGAGTTTAACTGGTGCTATTAGCACCTTCCCTCTCACATTTATTCTTGCTAATCATATGTATCTGATAGCAAAGAAGAACAAACTTTCTAATTTGCAGAAGCTATGGCATTGGCTTAATGTCGCATTTTTCGGCTGTATGTCTCTTGCAGCTGCAGTTGCGGCTTTGAGACTTATTGCTGTAGATTCCAAGAATTACCATGTTTTTGCGGATCTGTGATTATGATGATGATTCTTGATGGGGGATTCTATTAAATCTTCCCTTTGAAATGTGTCCCTGAAATTGTGTCATTTTAGATTCTTCCTCATGTATTGTCTTTTGTTTGTAGCTCTTAAGCATAGAATAAAAATGCTTTATTCTAATCAATTTGCTTCCATCCGTGCTGTAATTGATATGTATAGTGATTAATGATTATCTATAAATTTAAGCTTTTGGTTATGTGTTATTGCAAATTTTAGGAAGACAAGTCATTTGGGCTCATAAACTTTGTGAAAGTTCACTTATATGACTTCTGAATTTCTCAACCAGCACACTTTTTTCTGGATTTGTACAAATTTTGAATAAGAAAAATGTGATTGTTTGACAAAACTAGTTGTTTGGATATACGAAAAATTCGTTGAACAGGCAGTTTTTTGCTGGAAACACTGCTTCCTTCAGCCACCAGTGAGGCTTCCCCTCAATTCAAAACATTTACCAAACAAAATTTTATATTGTCACTAAACTTTCTGAGGGTATAAATATATCCAGCACAAAAATGTCATAAAGAAAGTGAAATTTTCAAACTTCTGAAAGAATATAACTCACAAGCATTTCATTAGTAAAGTTTTGCGAAGAAAAACAAGCACAATATTTTCAAAGTAGGATTACAACATTGAGATAACTAAACACGAAAAATAACATTTCAAATGCAGCCTATCCTTCAATATTCTACATGTATCTATTCTACCCTTTGCAAAAGAAATCTTCTTTTCTCACCCTCCTCTAAGCATGGGGCAAATCAATGGATCCTGCAATCGACAAAACAATAAGAAACCAAATATTTGATCAGTTACTCCACCAATAACTTTGGTAGGGGGAAAAAAGTAAGAAGACAACAAATGTATTATACATACTAAGGAGAAGTTGTCTATGATACATAAGAATAGGGGTGAGCATTTTATTTATTTAGGTAATTCGGGTAGGTCAAAGAAAAGAGTTCAGATAATTCAGTTAAATGGTAGAAAAATTTCGATTAATTCAGGTAATAGCCGAATTAACCGAATACTAATACAAAAGCGGTGCCGTTTTAAGTCATGATATATTCCTTAAAATAATTCAGATAACGTAGATGATAGACCTAAAGTGAAAAACTTTTATTCGCAATATGCGCTGCTCACTCATATCTCTCGCAGATACACTTTTTTGCTCAACTTCAGCTTCCGATGAGACCCATCCTCTGCTATATCCTCCATCTTTGACCACCACTTCATCAATAGACTTCCTTTAATTCTAGGTTCTACCGCCTCCCTAAATCAATCTCTCTCTCTCTCATAGGGGTGAGCATTTTATTTGAATAATCGGCCGAATTGACCGAATTTAAACTACGGGTAATTCGGCTAGAGAAAATTTTTTACAAAAATCTTAATACAAGTAAGATTTTGTCTAATTTCAACCGAATTGGCCGAATGCTCAGCACTACATAAGAATACATCGCGGTCTCTCGTTTCAAAAGAACAAGCTGAGAAAAGGAAATCTATGAGCTATTGAGTTTCATCATTAGCTGTATCGTCAAAATAAAGTATAGAAGCATAAATTCACACGTATAAATGATGCTTTGTGAGATAATCGCTGTCATATGGTAGTTGAGTTTTTGAGTTGCATCTTCATATCCAGGTGAACACAAAAACATCTAGTTCCTACCTAAACTGTTTTATGAAAGGATTCTTCAGGTTTTATTGCATCTGCATAGCCTAATAAATCAATCCTAATTGTGAAAGACTAATAAACAAATGTGAATATAAATTACGAAAAAGACAAACATTTCCTTCAGACCTATGGAGATAGTGGGATTGATTTTATCTCAATTAATTTCACATACTAAAGACTCATGAGACCATATCTAGGAAGACAAGATAATAAAATCGTTGAGATGTGAAGAAAGTTTGCTCACTACAAAGACATCCAATTACACTCACAATTATAGATACATGTTTATGCATGTAAGTTGCATTGCTCCGGTTAAACAAACTGCCCTTACCAGGACAAACTCGTCAATCAAAAGCAACCTAATGAAAAAACTCGGTTTCTGTGTATGTATTACGGTTTAACTTGTTATTTATCAGACTATAGCCACTAAATTTGAAGAGCAACCTCTCAGCTTTCAACTAACAATGGCATAAAACATGATAATGTAAAACGAATCAATCATTATGCAAATATAAATATAAACATAATGCAATGTCTTACCCGAGTCAGATCATCCAGACACTAGCTTCACAAAAATGCAAATAGCATTGAGTATTATCAGAGGAACCCTCATATATTGTGTTGCATAAATAAGCCCAATAATCTGCCCTTTGAGAGATTTGGTCCGACCACCTGAGAACTCAGAGAAGCTCCATCCTCTCGGTGCTAGGAATCGATCTTCATTTAATATTGCAAATGCATTTGCAAGAAGAAGAAAACCCTCTAGCAATGTCCACAAACCCATTTCACCCGTATAAACTTCCTAACAAAAGTTAGATAATGTATTCTATCACCCCAAGCTGAAAAAAAAAAAAAAAAATCTAGCATTAGAAGCAGTAATTATTTCTTTTCTCAATCTACAACAACTAGCAAGCAATCGAACAAAAAGACATTTTTTTTCTTGATTACTATCCTAATTCTCATAACTAAGCTCAGTATTCTACAAAATATTCAATCTAAATAAAACACCCATTTGCAGAAAATTGCATCAAACAATAAACTACATTGAATTTCTATATATTTAAAACAAAGAAACCTAATATCAAAATTTTGTAAAAGTTAAGCTATAGGACATAGAAATTCTAAATATGCATCAATATGTCGAACAAAAGAAAGGAACTTCAGATTATTGGGTTTTTGAGCTAAAAAATTGAGAATACAGGTAAGAAAAGAAACTGGAGCGAGGATGGAAGATGCAAGATCGGATTACTTTTCAACTAAAGCAACACGAGCCGATAACGGGAAACTAAAGATTTATGACTAACCTGCAAATACGAATGGGAAAAAAAGTTTGTGCAACTGGAGCGACTGGTAATGGCGAACAAGAGCCGGAATCTAACCGAGATCGAAGTGGTGTAGTCTTTTTTTATCCAAGCAACCAAGATCTGTGAATAGCGTCACTATTTCTACCACCGCCTATCTCTCGCATGCCACCGATCGGAAAGAGCAATGATTAACGAATCCCAAACGAGTTGAACAACCTAGATCTGTTATCGGAGGTGCTTTTATGCGTGGATTGAAGTCACGATTGGTATCTTAACATTGTATTATCGAACTCTTTCATTTGATGTATAGAACTAGTATTTTCCAATATGCCTGTTACGAAGTAAACGAAGTATAAATATATTAAAATAATTTACAAACGTAAGGTAAACATATTTTAAACCGATAATAAATAAGTAAATTGTTGACATGTAACATTTCTTTATTGATCATTTTCATTTCACATGCAATAAATAATCTTAAGTGCCTTTGCCTTATGGATTTTCCTTGGCAAGTCTACAGGCCAGATCTTCAATAATACACACTTTTATATCATCTTCTTCAACCCTTGAAACCTGAAACCAGAATTTGTCTGCCAATAAAGAGCTCTATAATTAGCCATGGAATTGCATGCACTAACCCACATGTGTGAAGTTTGTAATTGTAAGAATCCTGAATCCTTAACTTAACTCCTATTTTATCATATTTATTGTCTGTAAAATTGTTGGTCTTGACTTGTCACATATACATCCTGGAAAAGGATTTGCATAAAAGTTTTCCTCTTGTCTCGACAATTTTCCGGGTAATCTTCTCGAAGGTGCTCCTATTCTATTTCTATGTAATTCTCTAACTTGTATGGAAAATTCCTTCCAACCGATCATACCATTGTCTAATTGGTCGATCAAATTCACAATATTTTGCCTGCAAAAATAAAATAATTACTAATTTGATAGAATCGACAAAATTTAAAATCAAATGAATGAACCCAATAATGTTCTATAGTTTAGTTTAAATCTAAATTCATAAAATGCAAGAAATTGACACTATCGGCATTAAATCATATATCAATACTATATACGTACTTGTCGAGAATGATAGTTTTTCGAAAACCTTCAAAACGTCTTTGTCCGGCAACAGCTTTAGCCATATTCCCATCATAGCTATAAACAAAGACATTGCTTTCAACAGCTACAATATAATCAAGGGCAGCAAGTTGATTTTGACAATTCTTGAAAGGTTTCAATTCTTCCTCACTTCCTAAATTGAAATGGGTATAAATATTTGGATACTTAGCTTCAAGTGCTTTAATCCCATCTTGCCCATAAATTTGTCCTGCAACTATATAAATCTTTGTATTATAAGGGTACCCCATAGCTTCAAGAAATACACCTACCTCTCTAGGGGTCATAGGGCATAAACCTTCAAGTCTTCTTTGTGTCCCATTTATATTTTTTTCCTTCCAATGCTTCACTTTAATCCTCATTTTTCTCAACTCTTTCCCTTCCTTTTTTGTAAGATTATGGTTGCAGCCTGTAAAGGCAAGCATGTCCTTTTCATATCTGTAATAATTTTATATTATTATGGTTAATTAGAAGTTAATTAAGAAAATTATACTTTTGGGTCAATGAATAATATAACATGTTGCCTTACCTTAAATGAAGTGCTATAAATGGCTCAACATTATTCCTAAGTCTATTGACCAATTTTTTTCCCAACTCTTCAATATCTTGAGTGAATCTTAAGGCATCATACATTGCGCGACAACGTAGTCTTTGGATCGATGCAGTTACGCCATTGTTAGCTAGACGAGAATCAGAATGCGTAAATTTAATCACTTTATGGTTCTTTAATAAGGGAACTATGTTCTTCCTATAATAGGATGGCTGCATATAAAAAAACGTAACCATTTTGTCAACCGTTATACTTAAAATGGAAGAGAAATATGATTTTTGGACTAGTTTTTATATATGGGTGCGTACCTTAGACCAAGAAACAGGAGATTTTTGCAACGGTTTTAATGAAGCAAACTGGCTTGGAAGAGACTCCACAATTTCAATATCATCTTTCAGTACTTCAACAAAGTGCTTCCAATCAAAGATATCCTTAAATTCACTGAATCAATTAATTTAATTAACTAAAAAACACATTATTTTATTGCATAATATGTAATTAATTAATCAATCATATATATAATTACACAAACCTTGGATCCGTCCAAAAAGAAGAGTGATCTAATGAAGGAAGAACCAGAGTAGCATTCATGATTTTGGCTATAGCAACCATATCACTTATCTGCACTACAACCATTTAAAATTTTTAATAATAAATAATTATTTGATTTATTCTAGAAAAATTAATAAAAAATTAATTAATTTAAACTACTAATAATAATTGATTATGAAAAATCAAGTTTAAATACTATCTTACCCCAATTTTCATTTGATTCAAACCACCATTTGCTTGAACTAGAATGTACCCATTTGTAGCATTTGTAATCCCTAAAAAATTACTATTAGAGTCGAGAAACGAGTTAAAATTAAAATTAAGTAATAATTATTAGTAAAAACACAAGCTAAATAACAAATTATAGTATAAATAAATATATTAATTAAGCTTACTTTTTTCACTTCTTGATCTGTTAATGCATTTATAAAAGTTATCCCCATTAGGCTTCATCCAAATTTCTGGATTCTAACAATGAAAAATAAATTTAAAATTAGGATACTCATATATATATATATATTATATTAGGTATAAACTCACACACTCGATGTAAATAAATTCGAACTCAACTCACTAAAACTTTAAGACAGAGGGGTATAATTTTCATATAAAAAGAAAAATTTTTTAAATATTTCCCTAAATTTCGGAAAATCAAGAATATAAAATCATCAAATTTCGAAATGAAGAAGAACATGACAACTAGTTGGTATGGTATAATTAGTTTAGACGTTTTTGTTACTATTTTTTTTTTCTATCACACGTGTACTTCATGCTTCCTTATTTTCAGCTCCTCCACCTTCATGTATGTTCGACATGCTCTATTTTTCCTTCTCAACTTATATCGTCTTCTTAGAGAACGCCTAGTACGACATGTTTCAAACACAACAAAACTTTCAAACTGTTTAAGGGTTTCTTATTGAGTTTCAATCCACTTTTAGGACACTTTTTTATATTTCAATTCAAATGTCAAAAATACTCAATTTCCAAATTAGGTTGTAAGCATGTAAACTTTACATACCATAATTTAAATAATTTATATATAACAACAGACATCGATATGTCCAGACACTACAGAGCTCTAACCTTCTCTAATACCCTTTTATAGGATTTTCTTTTACCTCCTTTGAAGACGCTTTTTTATTCTACAATTAAGACACCGAAGAGAAGAAGCCTGATTTTCAAATTAGGCTATAAGCTAGTTGACCTTAATTATGTGCCATAATTCAAACATATATAATGTAACAAAAGACAAATTTTAGTGTAATAAGCTCACTAAATATATCATTAAGCTAATGCATTACTATCAAACTTGATATAGTGGATTTGAAAATGTAAAACACATTATAATAATATAAAAGAAATAATGAAAATTCAAACAAATAAGCCTAACCGGTATCATCATTGTCGTTTGAGATGAAGGGACTGTCGTTTGCTTAAAATCATGGCTTCCTCCAAAACTTATTTCTTTCACAACATTATTCACATGAGCTAAAGAATCATCCAAAACCATTGGATGAAGAAATCGAACATTCTCCGATTTTTGCAAACTATTTAGCAACGAAACTTTAGAAAGCATTGTCAAGAAAACCAAAGCCAACAAGCTGGCGAACACCCGCGGGCCAAGAACCTTCCCTGGCTGGAGCAATTCCGGCAAGTACCGAACCCGTTTGCGCAAGAAAGCAGCCTGGTTTCGAAAACCAACATCTTGTGACTCGATAAACTCCACCACTCGCCTTCTTGTAATGTAAAGAGAGCTTGGTTTTTCTGTAGAGATGGTTGACATGGTTAGATTGATTAATTAAATTAGTAATTAATGATGATTACAGAGAGTAATTAGTGGATTAGAGAGGTTAATGAAGAAGAAGAAGAAGGTATAACGGTTGATTGATGTTTAGTTTGATGGTTGATAAGTGGAAGCGGAATGAAAGGCGAAAGTGACTCTTTGCTCTATAAAAAATCAGTAAGTGTTGGGCATGAAGACATTATTTGTAGGAGTTTCATGGACTTATTTCACCCATTTCGACCTTTCCTTTTAATATAATCTTTTTATTATTTTTTTTAGAAGTTGCTTCATTAATTTTTTTTTAATATTTCATTAGTTGAAAAATATGAAAATTAAAATATTTTTTTTAAATAAATACTATAAAATTACGGTCAAACGAGTTGAATCATATTTAAATATTTAAGTAGACTTCGATTCATTTAGCAATAACAAATTTTCTACTTATTTTAGAATTTTTAGTCTATTAAATGCTATTTTTTCTAATATTTGATAACATAGTATAGCTTTTAAAAGGTTATATTTAATTATTGTTTTATGAAAAAAACTAAATCACTTAATTCTTTAATTTTTTATTAATAATTACAAGAAATAATACTATGAATAATTGCTCAAATACTTATATTTGCTTAAGCCTAGTTAAGTATATAAAAATTAATTTTTAAAACTACTTGAAAAATTATTATCAAAATACGGTTTAAATGAAATTAATCACCAAAGTAGTTAACAAATTAAAAAATAAGATATAACACAATTTTCCTAATTTTGTTTAATTAGTACATATTAATAATAATAATAAACTTGTTGATGGGATGTCATGTTCTTGGTTTAACTTAAAGTA
Organism: Croton setiger; assembly: GCA_948099555.1. Lineage (NCBI taxonomy): Eukaryota > Viridiplantae > Streptophyta > Magnoliopsida > Malpighiales > Euphorbiaceae > Croton > Croton setiger. The sequence continues at coordinate 75,344 of CANUEY010135241.1, forward strand.
TTAGTTATTATATAATATTTTGTATAATTTAAGTATGATTAATAATAATTTATGTTTTTTTAATGAAAGGGATAGGCTTAATTAGTTAAAACTGCACAGTTAGCGAGCTTGCCACTAAACACCCATAATATGTGCAGCTTGCAAGAAAATGCTGATCAACTTCTCTGCAGTAAGTGACATCCACGATCATACCACAATTCCTTATTGGACACCTATTCTTTAAAATGATTAATAATTAGTTGAGTTCAACAATATTAATTTTTAATTAATAATTGTGTCAAATATTATTATTTTTATTATGATATGAGTACTAATTATTGTAGGAACGTATTAATTTTCTCTAATGTAAGGTATAATAAGAAGATTAAGTGAGCAAAAGACCAACTAACTATGCTAAAAGTCATACTTCGTGACCGAAATATTTTGAAGTGATTATCTACCAAATTTTTTTATTATATAAAATCTATTTTATCGAAAATACTATATAATTATATATCTAATATTTAAAGTTGTCTCTACATAACTATTTATAATAATTAATTAATTAAATTTAAATAATTGAAAATTATCTCTACATAATTATTAATAATTAATTAAATTTAACTCATATTCTAATATTAAATACTATTTTAATTATAAAGTAATGAAATTGAAATCATATTTTAACAAAAATACTATTTTAATTGTTAATTAATTAAATTAAAATTATATTTTAATAAAAAATATAGTATAATTATTTATAATTAATTAATTATATTTTCATAAGTAATATTATTTTAATTATTAATTAAATTTTAATAAAAATACTATTTTATTATAAATATAATTAACTAATATTATTTAATTTTATTATTATTATAATTATAAATAACAAGTAGATATGTACAATGCACATAAATAAGCTAATGTTTGAAAAAGTTGTTGTTGAGAATTAATTTTAAGTTTTCAATTGTTTACCCTTTATTATATATATTTTTTATTTCTAATTTGAGATTATGATAATGCATTGTGATTATTTTATTTATTAGTGAAATTTATATTTAAATTTATTGATTCAGTAAAAACATTAAAAGACACTTTTACTATGAGATTATTTGCTTATTAGTTAAAACCTCAATCCATTATGCTCATTACTTAAGTTCAGTTTTCAATTTCATAAAACGGTATCGGTTTGGATATGGGAGATCAGTAGAAACCCAAAAGTATTACCGAATGAATAATTACTAAAAGAGAAAAGTACACAAATAGCTTCAATTTTTGCTTTGTTGGACATAAGAAGTCCCTTTAACAAATTTGGACAACTATAATCACCTAATAGTATAATTTTGGCCAAAAATAGCCACCCTTTGATTTTACTACACGGTAACTTGTTTAACAGCTGGATATAACACAATTTCTATATATCTTAATTTTTTATTCTTCCTATTTTCTTTTTTTTTTTTCAAATTTTTTATTCTAATACAAATCCAATGTTAATTTTCCAAAAAAAAAAAAAAAATACAAATCCAGTGTTTGTAGACATTAAATATTTCATGGGCCTAAAGAGCCCAAATACACTCATCCAGTAATAGTACAAGCACATATGCTTGGGCTCAAGTCCAATAAGCATATAAACTCTGGTAAGTTCTATATAAGAATAGTCACTCAATTAGGGTTTTAGTTTCTCGCAGCTCGCTTTGTCGACACATTTAGGGAGATAGAGCTCGGCCTCCATAGTTGAAAATGGTGAAGGGACGCCAAGGAGAGCGAGTCAGGTATTTGATCTATTGTTTTGCTTCTAGCTCTTGGATTTTTTCATTTTTTAAGTCGAATTTTCAGTTATGAAATAGTATTTCATTTGATTTGGATTTTTTGTAGACTCTACGTCAGAGGGACCGTCTTAGGATACAAAAGGTAATAAGCTTGTTGATTTTTTCTAAATGTGGTTTTGTTACTTTGGATGATTTGTAGTGTCGGGTTATGAATGCTTTTTGGTAATACTAATTACAAATGTAGGAATTATAATATTTAGTTGCTGGTTTAAGTTGAAGGTTCTTGACTTGTATGTTTTTCTGTTAATGGTTGAGCTAAGACCTCCTATTTGATCGGTTCTGCAATTATGTATTCAGTTCGCTGTACAACTAAGCAAGCTAGAAAAAAAATGATTTTACTAAATGTTTGGTATTTGGCAGACTTGTGCAATTTTAGTTCACTGTAGAACTAGGTAAGGTAGAAAAAAATGATTTCGGTAAATGTTTGGTGACTGGCGGATTTGTGCAATGAGTATCTGAATGAAAACAGCTCCAATCTCAACAAAAGAAAAAAAAGGGGCGGTGGGGGTGGGGGTGAGCGTGGGAAGGGAGATGGTTAGCTGTTTCAAACTTCAGTGGACTTGTAATTTGAAATGTGTTGTAATTTTGTTAGGTGTTATCTTACGGATGTTGAATCTACTTTTTCTTTACAAGCGTTTCTTACATACCCATTTATGAAGTATTGCATCTATTTTAGTTTCGTAGTTTGTTTGATCAACTAAGAGAACTCAATTAGGATTTCTGTTGAAAACTACAGTTGTTTAAGTGGGTCCTTATAAAATGAATCTGATGTTTTATCGAGTTAATTTTAAGTTGGGTTACACATTTGCTTAGAAATGAAATTGAGTGCACGAACATTGGATTGATTTTTTCTTGTGTGGTGTCAGGTCCAAGTCAAACCAGTACCCAAACACATCATTGATTCAGATTGAGGGAGTGAATACCAAGGAGGATGTCGCCTGGTACGCCGGGAAGAAAATGGCTTATATCTACAAGGCCAAGGTAAAGAAGAACGGAACACACTATCGCTGCATTTGGGGAAAGGTCACTAGGCCTCACGGTAACAGTGGAGTTGTACGAGCTAAGTTCAAGTCCAATCTGCCTCCTAAATCAATGGTATTCTGACATAATAACTGCTCTGAATGCATGTGTTGTTTCTTGTTCTCAGAATACTAATTTTGCAAATATGAAATCATTTGCAGGGTGCTAGGGTTCGAGTGTTCATGTATCCCAGCAACATCTAAGGTACATTGCATCCTCTTCTGTGATGCACTATGGTCAAGATGTATATTATTATTATTTATTTTCATGTAGCTTATTATGGTTGCATTTTATTACTGAATTGGTATTCTTGATTAAATTATCATGACATCTCGATATTATTTTACTAGTTTATTTGCATTAGCTTTTATTACATATGCTATTTTGGTTTAGTATACATTTTCTGATTGTACTTGTGCACATCAATCTTTCTCTCAGTATTTTTGGGTCTTTTAATGCATGTTACTATTTAAAATTAATCCCTCAGTTGAGTTCCTTGTTTATTTATTCTGTAGTTTACTGCAAACCGGTCGATATACCTATCACCTCTCCATGCTTCTTACTAAGTCATGGCCACTTAATTTTTTGTTTCTTTCATTTAGATGGAGTGTGTTAGTTGCAAAACGTTCCATCTCATTTCTAAATTCTAATGTGAACCCTTTTCCATTCTTTCAGTGTCTCGAGATGAATAGATGGCAGATTGGAGTCATCGCTAGCTTTGACGATCTGCTTTGTAGTTGTTCTATATAAGCTAAGTTTAAATGGGTTTGAGTGTTAATGCTTTTTGTGTTGAGACGAATTACCATACTATTGTTTTTTAGAATTGTGGTTGAACAATATTTTATTAGCTGATTAAATCCCAACAGGGTTCTTTTTGACCATTTAATTCCAACTAATTTTCATGCTATTGCTTCTTAGTTCCATGCTTATTATTCATTCTCTACTTGCTCACAACCTCCTTTTTGACAATGATGATGAGAAGTCCCCAAGCTGGAAGCTTTTTTTACTTTTCAATGAAAAATTTGTTTCTCTATTTAATTATGTCTACTGTGAAAACCCTTTTTTGTGGATTTGATGTTTAAGGAAAATACCTTAGCTGTTTTTACTTAGAATCTTACATTCCATTAAAGTATTCATGAAGGATGGTGCTGTTAGTCCTGCCCAAGGATATGATATTATTGCCGTACATATTTGTGGTTTTTCTACATGATATAATGCGTTTTTGTCTCCATACATATATGGGTTTGTCTTTATGATTTCTATAAGTTCAAACCTAAGGTCCATACTTCCCATTATTGGAGGTTTGGGTATTAAATTATTATGCTTATAATATTATTTTACTAACCATTATCGTCTACATATTTTGAGAAATTAATAATTTTATTAATTTCTCTTGGGTTTAATTTAATTGATGTATTCATTTATGAGGTACTACAAATTATATGTTGTATGTATATTTTGCATATTCTACAAAATTAGCCACTTGGGTAGTTATTTAAATAAGATATTGTTTGATTTAAAATCTACTTAGTTTAGTTTATTCTTACTTATTTCAATCAAACGATATTTTTTTTTTTATAAAAAGTTAATTGGAAAAGTCATTTGAAATGCAATTGTGGAACACATTATTAGTATAATATTTTATTTAAGTTCATTATTTTGATTAATTAAGGTTTTATGGATTTAATAATGCAAAACATATCAAGTCAAGCTCACCACGTTGTGTTTTACTTTATTGTGTTCTCACGTCAATTTGAACATGTAATAATATTGATATTAATGTGATCTCCACCGACAAATTTTGTTTGCTGAGAGCCATGCCTACCTTTTAGTGCATAATTTGCTAATAAAATTACCTTTAGGCACATTAAAAATACTTGTTTATAATATTACAATAAGGTTTTATTAAGTTTAATAAATTAAATTATGTACTCCTTTTAATATAAATTAAATTAGATTATCATTAGTGATAAGTGGAAAACATAATATAGCAATAGTGCGATGCGATATTGTATGGATTAAGAAACTAAGTACCATATTAATATTCAAATTAGAGGAAGTAAATTGTTTAATTCATCAAATTAAGAAGATTTAATAGTTCGTAATATTTCCTAATTTTAACAATTAATTTTTCTCTTTATTTTCCCATTAATATTACTTCATATGTAAATAATAAAGAAAAAGTCATATTAATACTTTCAATTTTCAAAATAAAAGCATTTTATGCTACGGGATAAATCAAATAATCAATAGTAAAATTGTATTGTCTTAAATTCATCATTTTATTGGTTGTATTATTTTATTTTTAATTACAAAAAGAATTAATCGTAATTTGTATGAAATTAAATTTCTTAATGATATCCTTAATTTTTTTATCAATTAAAATAATAAAATATATATATATAAAAGAAGTAATTTTGCAAAATACAAGAACGTAAAGTTGAATTTAAGTATACGTATGGATTTTGTCAATGAATCATGCGTGATGAAATAGAAAGTATACATAAAAAAGGTATAAATAATAAATAGAAATAAATTAAATATTAACCATATTAGTTAAGCTACTAATCTTATTTTAATTTGACTTAATTAAAGAAATTGAAAAAGCTTCTACAGCCACCGTTGGGAAAGGAGAAAGGGTATGGTCAATATTAGGTTGAAGGCAATAGAATTCCAAAATCTCGTATCTATCTCAAGCTTTTTTATTATTCAAATTCTCGAATTTTGTTAATTTTACGATATCAAATTAGTCCATAAATTAATATTCATAATTTAAAATTATAATGATTTTTAGTTCATTTTCATAAATTTTCTTTGTGAATGAAGTAGTGCAACTAAAAATTAAAGAAGAAATTAATTAGAATGGATAATGTCAATAATTAATTAAAATTAGGGAAGCATTTTAGGAAAGATCTCTTCCCTAATGAATTTTAATTGTAATTTTTGTTTAATTATTCTATTAATAATACATTAAATTGAACTAGTAAACTCTTACTATATTTTTGAACTTATTAATTATCTTAATATATTTTAAATTAATATGTAATGAGATTAAGTAGGGTCCAAATAATGGAACTTGAGGTTGGAGATTCCCATGGACCTTTTTTTTTAAGTCAAAATTTCAATTTAAATACTCTTATTTGTTGCAGTGGAAAATTTTAAAGAAAATTTCAAATATGTACAAACTAATAGTCCAACCTTAATAGTGGCTTCCTCTCCAACATTTGGACTAAACACATGACATTTTAAATTTAAAATAAAGGAAAAAAAATTGTAAAATAAGATGAAGAACATAAAGATTGTAGATTAAATGCCAATCGCAGTCTAAATTGCTCATCATCCTACATTTTAATACAGACTGTAAGATCCGGTCTCAATTTTAACACCAATATTAGATTTAAAAGAAATGACTACTCTATGTTGCATTCCATTAGTAATGTATTATTTAATGTGTTAGACATAAATCAAATTTGAAACAAATCGAGTAACAATGTGAACTACCCAATGTATTTGACATAAATTGAATCCGAAACATTCACATCTTATTTTTCATGAAAGATAGAATGATCAATCAGACCACGATACATAAATCAGAACAAGTACATAACTGTCATTATTGACATAAAAAACTATATTTATATTGTAAATTTTATTTTTATCCAAAATCCCAAAACATTGCGCGTCCAATTAATTAAACAAATACCTTATGTTTTGATAAATTACATATTAATACTCCATAAGTCAAATTATACCTTTCCTTATACTGTACACCAAAAACAAAATACAAAAATATTTAACTAATAATTAATTAAAATAAAATAAAATAAGAATACCAAAATAAAATACAACGCGAAACTGAGACCCCTTCTTCACGCGTTTACCACCTCCCTCCTCTTCTTCTTCTTCCTCTTCCTGCTCAAATTCCTTCTCTCTATAATTTGCAGAGAGAAACAAAAAAAAGAAAATATATCAGCATTCCTTCCAATTCCCTCCATTGTTTTTCCTCTCTTTTCTTCTCTATCTGTTTCGAATTCTCTGTTATCTATGTCAGGGATCCATGGAAGACTCATTAATTTCTATTAATTACTTCCTATTTCTAGATCCGTACCAACCTACTCCGCCTTACTTTACCTAAAATCGATTTTCCTCTTAGCCGTCTGATTAGAGCCCACGACAGCCAGATAGATCCTCCGGCCGCCTGTAAAACAACAATAACGATAACAATGAAAACGACGTCGCGGCTTTTCACGATCGGTTTAGTGGCGTCATGGTACTCCTCGAACATCGGCGTTTTGTTATTGAACAAGTACTTGTTAAGCAATTACGGGTTCAAGTACCCGATCTTTCTTACTATGTGTCATATGACGGCTTGTAGTTTGCTAAGCTACGTCGCTATTGCATGGATGAAGATGGTCCCTATGCAAACGATTCGTTCTCGCGTTCAATTTCTCAAGATCTCCGCCTTGAGTCTCGTTTTTTGTGTGTCGGTCGTGTTTGGTAACATTTCGTTGAGGTTTCTTCCTGTGTCGTTTAATCAGGCGGTTGGAGCTACGACGCCGTTTTTCACTGCAATTTTTGCTTATTTGATGACTCTTAAGAGGGAGGCTTGGCTTACTTATGTCACCTTGATTCCGGTCGTTACTGGAGTTATTATTGCCAGTGGGGTATGTGTTTATTTCTTCATTTATTTTGAATCATTTGAGTTTTAGTTATTGAATTGCATATATTGTTTTGCTCTCATTGGGTTTTGAAATCGGTTGATTATTTTTCAATTGGAATTTGTCTGAATTGTAGCTGTTCAGTTGAATTTTCTATTTACTTAGAAAAGATGAGAATGGTTTCTTCTAATTGTATTAATGGGATTTGCTTGAATTTACTGGTGTGGTTTGACTTTTGAAGTGAATAGCGTTTTGTATTGAAATTGGGCTGTGTGCTTTGTTGGGCTCTTTTGCTTTAGCTATTGGTGAAAAAGTTTTTGATCGTGGAGATAGATATAATGTTGTATGGAAAGGAATGGCTACGAAATTTCATATCAGAAGTGGGATGAAAATTATTGATTTTTGGGCTTAATTGCAGTATGTATGTTGTGATTTTTATTTGTCTTATAGGTTATCATTTCCAATCATACATTGTATTTTCTTTTACAATGGAGGTATTAGTATTGCTTTTTAGGTGATTTCTTTTTGTGCCTATATGGTTTTGACACTGGAATTATAGGGATTCCAGTACTGTTCTGTGGTTGGTTACACAAATGATCCATTGGAGCTAAACACTTTCTCTCGTCACAGGGTGAACCGAGCTTTCATCTATTTGGGTTTATAATGTGCATTGCCGCTACAGCTGCAAGGGCACTCAAATCTGTGCTGCAAGGAATTTTGCTTTCATCTGAAGGGTGAGAATCTTTGGTTTTGTTTTCTTTGTTATTTTATGATTCAAAATAGTGGTACTAATGTACTAATTCTTTCATACTTCTAAATAATCTAAATGTGGAAATGGATACTGAAAATTTGTACTTCTTCTTTCTAGGGAAAAACTGAACTCCATGAACCTATTGTTGTACATGGCTCCTATAGCTGTTGTATTTCTACTCCCTGCAACTCTTTTGATGGAAGATAATGTAGTCGGTATTACCTTGGCTCTTGCGAGGGATGATATCAAGATTGTCTGGTACCTGCTATTCAACTCGGCGCTTGCATATTTTGTAAATTTGACCAATTTTTTGGTCACAAAACACACCAGTGCTCTGACTTTACAGGTATTTTGTTGCTTTCAGAACGCTTCAATTATTTCTCCCCGGCCCCCTAAATTGATGTTGCCTTTACGTATTTTCAAGAGTGGTCCCTAAGAAATCAATGAAAAGTCTAGGTGAAAAATTAAATGTAGAGTAATTGTTTAGGTGTTACATCTAATCCTCTCCGAGCAGAAAATTACAAAAAATTGAGCAATTTAAGAATTTCCTTGTACATACTTCAGTTCTGCTGCCTATAAAATAGACGATGTTCAGTGCTATAGCTCAATATATTTTGGTGATCTTACACATAGGGGTTTAGAGACTTGTAGGATAGTTGCATCTTTTCCATCAAAATTGAGTTTAGAGGCTTGTAGGATAGTTGCATCTGTCAGAATTGAGTTTATGTTTGTATCTGCCAAAAATTTGAATTGCTTATTTTCCCTAAAACATATGCAAGAGGCTTCAGAGTTTGGACTACCTTCCATATAAGTGGCTATTCCACATTTGGTCTTTCTGTGGTCCCATGTTTTCTTTGATATTTCAGGTCATGTAATAATTTGATGAACAGAACTTAACACCTTGGAGTTATTTAGTCTGGCCCAGTCCTTCAAATTCTCTATAGGAATTTGCAATTTGGTGTCTGTTAAAGTTGAATCACCATTTAAGCAAGCAGACTTCGATCGCAATGTGGATGTTATTAGACTAGACTACTGAGGTCTATATGTGGATGTTAAGACCTCCCCTTTGCATTTTTGGGATGGTATAGCCTGGTCCATTGGATTTAGTTTGGGTGGTGCCCCTCCAGAACTCTTAATAAATTTAAAATTAAGATGAAGAATTGTGTAGGCATAGAAAGGATGGGATCTCATGCTGCATAACATTGTGAGCTTATGGTTGCACTTTTGCTTCAAACTGTAGCCTATTGAATGAGAATTTTTGTGCTAGATATCATATGTTCAGTTATTTAAGTGCTGAAATCCCTGTATGCTAGATATGATGTGTTGAATCTTCCCCCTTCTATAGAGCAACTTCTGTTTCTGTTCATATACCCATGAGAGAAGGGGTGCCTGTCTTGGAGGATTAGTAACTATTAGCCCTTTGAACTAGTAGTTCTTCAGCATGTTCTTAGAGCATTGATCTTAGGTGGAAATGAGAATTTGGTATAATGCATTTAGTCAGAAGAGAAGATTTTAAATCAGTTTTGTTTTAGGTGGTCTGGATAACATCAGCTAAGAATGAAGTGAAAAATTTCCATGTGTAACAAAACGCTAATGGTTCTTTCATCATCCTGATAGGCTTTACTTTTGTGTTCCCTTCTTATTATAGAATGTCGAGGATTACATCTTTTACTGAAGAAGTAATACTATTCTGCATTTAGTTTACCAGCATAATAAATTTTCACTTTTACATATCTCATGCTCACCTACACTTTTAGAAATTAGTGCATTTATCTTTTCTTACTGTTTCATCTTTTTGAGATTAAAAGAAGTGTTTTTTATCTTCCAGGTCCTAGGAAATGCGAAGGGGGCAGTAGCAGTCGTCGTTTCAATTTTAATATTCAGAAACCCAGTTTCAGTGACTGGAATGCTTGGCTATTCCCTTACAGTATTCGGAGTCATCATGTACAGCGAAGCCAAGAAACGGAGCAAATGAAGAGTCATTCCACCCTGTGAAAATGTTTAAGTTCAATTTTCCACATATTTGTTTCCATCAGTGACAGGGCAGGACAAAGCAGCAACCTTCTTGGGGGAACAGTTTGGGCTGCGAATGGCGCCTATGGATTTTGCCTCTAAAATCTATTTTTTTGTTTTTAACGTGGAACCTGGAGATTGGTTTCCATTTGTATCAGCAACAGGTGCAGGTTAGCAACAAAGTAGAGAACTTGAAAAGAACAAAATAAGTGACTGATTTATCTATATCTCTATTGGTCCCTGATAGGGGTTGTAGAGGAAGAAGTACTATCTTTTATCTTTTTTAAATTCTTTCAGGAAATGATTGTAGAATTGGGGTCTTACTCTTACAGAATCAGTTTGTTATTTGAACATCGATTAATTAATGGAAAAATCTATCCAAATTTTTACCGATATATGTGATTATGGCTTTGTAATTTGAAGTAATTTGTTTACTTTATATTAATTAAATCACATTATGATCCATTGATGCTTCTTATTAAGTGACTTCTTGTAAGGTTTGGAGATGGGAGTTGATGGAAATTAGGTTTCTTTCCTTTTCTTCTCTCCAAACTCCCAACAAACGCTTAATTTTTAATATGGATTGTAGTTGGAATCTGGTTACTTAAAGAGATCTCAAACACATATGAAGTTGATAAAATAAGAGTTGCTAAATTCAAGGACTCAAAGAAGTTAAAAATCAAGTTCCGAGGATTTCAAAAAGAAGTCTTCAATATACAGTTTCAAGGAAGGAATGAAAAGGTTGTCTCCAAATAGATGAGAATTATCTGATTTGGTTAGCTGGAATTGGTGTGCAGATATGCAATACTGTGAAGTATGAACATTTTGCTTCTGCAACAAAAATAAGTAACCACCCTTTCCATGAACCACTGCCAGTGAGGTTTGTTGGACCCATTTACTACCGCTGTGACATAGATTTGGCCGGTGCCGGTGATTTACTGGTGGATGCCTCTCTAAATACAGGACAAAGGTAGAAGAGGTTAGGAGAGGATTTGGGTTTAATGAAACAAAAGAAATAGGATTTAGATCATGAAATAAAAAGGTAGAAGACATAATCATTCCAAAAAAGAATATTCATAAGTAAATAAAGAAAGAGAAACCTTTATGGTAAACAAAGAGCTGTCAAATTTGGATCATTCCTGTACTTGTCCCACTTTGCTTCAAATTGCAAGCCCTTGCATCTTCAAGTTAGAGACGAGAAATGAATTGAGCGGGTTTAAAAAAAACAAAGAAAATCACGGGAAAACCAATGAGTTCAGAGAAAAATAATAAAATGATACTTACTGATGAAGCAAGACCAATATCTCAAGAACATTTGTTCTAATTTCTTCACGAGCCGGTTTTAATGCTGCTTCCTTGTACAGTACAACGAGTTCATCCACTAGTCTGCAACAAAAACAGAGGAAGAACAAAAGAGAAATGTAAATATGTGAATGTAATTTGGGTTTGCTTACTTAGACTTGAGAATTATATCTGTGTAGATGTTAATGTTCTTTGCATCAACAAGTCAAAAGTCGGCCAGAAATTGAGATGGACTTCTGGTATAGGAAAAACAGCAATACTTGGTTCACCTTTCAATATAAGGGGTGTTCCGAATCCAAGTTTGTTTTATAACTGTTTGCATCTGTTTAAGAACCTGCAGAAAGAGCAAAATTGATCTATTCATAAATCCGCAAAGCATTGCCCACGAAAATATTCAAAAGATTTTGGATCAGAAGCGAAAAAACAATAACTGTGAAAAGGAAATAATCACTATAATAAGTAAACTAATGGTTAATGGTTCTGAAAGAATAAATCTTCACATTCGTATTTACACGTAGAACTTTATAACTAAAAGTTAAATATTGCTCTCTTACGAACATTAATATGCATACTATTTATTTATACAAAAAATATGCTGATATTAATTAGCACTGAGAACTAGTAGTCTTTATTGACTTGCAAATTACCGGCGTTCCATTATTCTTACCAGTATAACAGTTTGAGTGTCATCAGCATGCATCCACTGAAAGAAAAGTGGGAAAATCCTCCTAAAATGAGCTAATAACACGAGACCAACAGCATGAAACAGTGGTTCAATGAATGTAAGCCAAGCAATGCGGCGGTCCTTATTCCTTGGTTGCCGCTCCAAGTGTCCTAACATCTCATTCAGTATCCTCTCAAACCTGGGGAAAAAAAAAGAAACAATGTTCTAACTAACTTTTTGAGGTATTTACACAACATGCGCATATATGAGCCAAATTAGCATCTTATAGCTAAAATATTCAATCAAGTATTTTAATTTATACAATTTGTTCATTTTTTAGGAGAAAATATAATTCTTATTCTTTCAGAGCATCAAATAAATAGTCACAACATCAATTTATACATATATAGGGTAGTCAAGAGGAAGGAAAAGACATCAAGACCTTATGATAATCTTCTACCTACATAAAATTCAACAGAATTTTAAATTAATAATAGTCAAATAATAATTTTTTGATGCACAACGCTCTTCATATTTATTCCATGTTACAGAAAAGTTTTTCTAAATTCTGAAAGCAACTGTCACTAAGCTTTTGAAGTCGAGTTCAAGCATGAAATGAAAAGATCTGTAGATTCCAAGCCTCACATATTTCAACTCAGTTTTATTTGATTATGCCACTATGAGGAACTGATTAAAATCCTCATTCTACTTATTGAAAGGAAAATTAAGACTAAGAAATATGGGGGTAAAGCAAATCTGCAGACTCAACAAGTTCCAGCGAGAATTAAACAATATGATGCTTCTTCCTTGTATACGTTATCCATATTTCATTGGTTAGAAGAATCACTCTTAAACAAGTTATTAATACTTGTCTGCAAACTTCCTTTGAAGATGTTAGTACTTATGACCAAGCAATCATTGTTCATGTTTTGCAGCTTTGTTAGCTATGCAGATTGTAGAAAACAATTATATAAAGCAATTCCCTGGTTAACGGAAAATATAATCACATAAAACAAAGAGAAGTAGGAAAATCGGGTGGGCTAGAAGTATACCAAGGACTACGAGGATTACTGCCCTGGAATTTAGTCACAAAAAGCACAGACATCTCAACCACATGATTCCATATTTCATCTGCAGTAGCAATATTCTGGCAGCATGCATCAAGAATCACATTATCATACAAACCAAACTCAGCAGCACTCAAATTTTTCGCAAGATGTATGAAAATAATCATGCCTTGTCCCTGTAACAGAAAGAAAACACTTAGTTCATGCAACATAGTTCTATTATCCCCACAAATTCATTGTTTGCAATATGACAGAATCCCAAAACATTGTTAAAGAAAGAATTTAAAGACTGATAGCAATATCTAGCAGTTCGATTCCTCTCCAATTCATGATCTACATCCATTTTATTAAATGCCTATTGCACTTTGAAATTCAGCAGAGAAGAGTTAAAGACAAAAGTAAATTTGGAACTAATTTTTTGAAGAACATTGTAAAATTCATAAATTTGTCCAAGGACTAAAAATAAAAATTGATAAAACTAAAACATTTGGAAGGTTATTAACTGGAATGGAGAAAAAAAAAAAAAAAAAGACACACTAAACACCAATAAGAAATGCTACTATCACTTAACATGATGACCACTTTTTCCTCAAAGCATCTATTTCCCTATAGAATTCAATTCACTGAAATTCATGTTGTAAGAGAGTATAGTTAAAAAGAAAAGGGCATTCAAGTACATAAATACTTTCACTTCCGATGACCAGTGATCAAGTGCAGTCAATCCACAAGGAATCACCAAATTTGACAACTTCCCCAAATGTGGATGATCAACCTACCAAGATAAATGACACAATGAGACAGCTTTAGCACAGAATCCAACCAAAACCACAAAATCTCAAAAGAAACCCAAATGCCAATTCTTTCAAACCTGAGTAACAAACCATCTAAACTGATAGGAAGCCAAAATGGCAAAGCCAACTGGAGCTCTAGCCGAAGCAGCAGAAATCTCATCTACATCACCACCTTTATCAATACAACTCTCCTTAATGTCCTCTTTCAACAAAGGCAAAACCTCAGGCATCAATTCCACAACTAACCTCTTCTCTTCACTCACCAAATCACAATCCTCTCCTAACAATTTCCTAACTTTCCTCTCATTTGTATCCCCAAAAATACTCTCACAATAAGCTCTTGAGAGCTCCATAAAAGCTGAAGTGGCCATAACAGAAAGGTCATTGGGTATCCATGAAAGCAATTCATGGGTAGAGGATTGAGAGGAAGACATTAAAGCACAAGCTAAAGCAAACTCCTTTATTGAATTATGAATTTGGGTTTCGCTGGTTTTAGGATTAGAGAGCAAAGATTCGAGTATGGCTTTGGTTGAGACATTTGTACCTTCAGGTGGCTTGTAGTTTATTCTGGAAACAGAGTCCAGTATTGCAGCAGATAACCTGAATCAGAAACAGATATCCAATATAAAATTATAACCCATACATATATATACAAACATACAGAAATACAAACAGAGAAGAAAGCTTACTGAAGTAGTTGGCTATAGAGAACTGAGGAAGATGACATTTTTTTGGCTTTCAACTTCAAATCATTCTTGAATTGTTATATATATATATATATATATATATATATATATATATATATATATATATATATATA